>KZ807361.1:375998-390601 GCA_000696205.2 Oncopeltus fasciatus | reverse complement strand
CTTCAGTGACAATAATTAGTAGTATATATATATATTATACATACATATTCTATCTTACTATATTATATTTTATCTTATTTTAAAATCGGCTTTTTATTTTATCTTATTTTAGTGGGCTTAACCTTTTTCTTAGAGTCATAAACAGCTCGTAAGGTCAAAAGTTGAATAGGGAAACAATCAGGTGGCCAGAATGTAGTTCTGACTACACACCTTCCGTAGTGTGCTACGTGTCCAGAATAATCTTATCCTTAACATTGGTTTCCCCCAAGGGTTTCTATGACCAGTATCAGGACTGAAGATCATATGTTACTTTACTATCTAAATCCAACATAACAAGGGGAATCTGCTTAGTTTAGGCGATTCTCGATACGAATCTCTCGATCCTACTTACACATTATAGATACTACCTTCCATTCCACATATTTATCCAAGTTTTTTCGTAACTTATGCCCGTAGACCGTAGAAGGAGTCCAAGATATACCAGACTTTCTGGCTTGCTCGACTACTAACTTGCTAATTTTCGTTCTGCAAATTGAGTGTCCTGTCAGGTTTCTTCAAACTTATACAGGAAATGCCTTTATTTTCAGGATTGTCCATTGCTTAGAGGATCTGGAGCACAAGTCATCTTCTAGTTGTCCACATTGCCATTGAATTTGGCCGGTATGAGCCTTTTTAATACCAGGTATGAGAGTCTCTCTCCAAAGAGTATTTAGCTTAAAGTTGGCATCAGTTAATCGATGTTTTTAAAGCCTATAATTTTTTTATTATATCATATTCGATTTCTGCAGGATCTTTAGGAGATCCCACTTAAAGAGATGAAACGTCTTAGCGTCAAGTTGGGTTTTGGCTTTGATCAAGGTTCTGTGTGATCCAGTATTTCTTGTAAGGATGAGAACATTTTGTTATGCGAATGATATGCTTGCCAATATGCTCTTGGTTGGATCATAGATAGAGGGCTTCAGATGTTTCCTCAAATTTGAAAAATTTGAGAGCTGGCGTTAATGACCAAAGGTTGACACGTCATTAAAAAAAAAAATATTACGATCCCTCGATTCATGCTAATATTCATTGTACACTTGAAATTCACTTGTGAGAAAGACATTTTCGAGGCATCTTTATTGGCATAATTTTTTCCCGGCTGTTTTGCAATGTACTAATGTATTAATCCCAGACTAAGGAAGCAATGGCGATTTCTGCATTGGGCAGGTCCTGAACTAAAGAACTAAGACAGAAGACCTATACTGTTCCAGTTCTTCAGTTTCTTATCCCGAATCCCAAGTCAGTGTTAGAGGCCAAGTCATTCAGGGATTTCTTCTAACTGTCCGATGAGTTGGTTAATCTATCTAATACTCAAGTTGTTCACATTTTAAACTTTTATTTCAATGAAAAAATTTAAGAAATTAAGTAGTATGTGAACAGGAGAGTTGTGCAGGGTCAAATCATGTTACACGGGGACACCAAAATCTATATTTAAGCTTATTTCTGCAGACCGTTATATTGCTTATGGCTGCAATCCTACGTCAGGAAGGTATAGAATAAAATCAAGCATTTCATTAAAAAAAAAAAAATTAACATATGCCTTTTCGTTCGAAACTGCGAAAACAACGTCCCCCCCCCTTGTAATTTCGGTTTTAAACAAAAATATTAGTTATATACACTTGATTAAGTCCATCATTATTGAAAAAATGGGACTGACTTTGCTAATTCCTATTGGTATTGTTTTCATGACAGAATTTCTGAAAAATTTTTTTTTTCATATCTTCTCCGATCCTACCAAATTCAAAAATGCTAGTCATTTCACTGTCAGTAAGTGAGCACGGTTACATGTGTCTGAGTGAATGCGTTTGTGCGTGTCTCTGTCTACGCTGTATAGATCACAATTTTCAGTTTTTCACAATGAAATTCGTTATGGAGCTTTTCATTGTAAAACGAAAAGATAAGTTCGTTATTGAGAAAAATCAACCGTGTTTAGTTGAGATCATCGGATCTCAATAAATATTCATTAAATTTGAGGGTTCAAATGACTTGAAGAGTTATATATATATATTAAGATGCAGAGGAAATCCCTTATTTTAGGCTGATTTTGATTTTAATTAATGTTTGACGTCCAAAACAGACAATGCCACCTTTACGTATCTATGGTGCTAAGGCGAACTGAGACTCTTAACTGAGGGGCATATGAAATATAATTTGGTAGTATTAGTTGTAGTATCTATCTACAGTTTGGGAAGATACTACCTAACTGTAGATAGATACCATCTATTCCTGGCTAGAGGCTAGAGCTGCCACAAGTCATCCGGCGGGCCAACCCCAGCGCACCCCTCGCTGGCTCACCCTCGGAGTACGTGGCTGTCTTGCACAACCCCTGACGAGGGGGAAAGTATGTCAGACTCCCGCGACCCCTCGCCCCGCTCTCCCCGCTCAGGATTAAACACTGCCAAGAAAGAAATCTCCTCCTCAGCGAGCAACCTGATCCCATCTCGCTTGAGACGCTGGAGCTGCGTCAAACAAGCGGACTTCCCACATGATGTGCCTGAGTAAGACCAAATGACGAATTACGTTATTCTAGGACGGGAATAAGCCTAAATAGATAATCTGGCTTTACGTATACTGACAGAGAGGGAAGAGTGGGAGATATCATCTTATTTTATAAGAAAAGGAGAGTTTTTTTTTTGACCGTAGATATTATTCTTAGATGATTTTAGTTGGGGTTCGGTTAAGGTAGATCCAAAAAACACAAATTAAAGAAATGTATTTTTTAATAAAGGATTATCTGCCGACGTTTCGGCTTACATTGTAAACCATCTTCGCCCTGAAGATCATTAAGATGAGAGAGGACGTCCTGTCCCTAAGTTCACATTTCCATAACTGAAGTTGGCAATAATCCTTTAATAAAAAATACATTTCTTTAATTTGTGTTTTTTGGATCTACCTTGACCGAACCCCAACTAAAATCATCTAAGAAGCTTATTTTATAACGTTTTTAGTAAACATTACATAGAAATCAATTTTAAAATTTGATTTTGCGCTATCTAGTTTTCATTTGCGACTTAATTATTACTTAATATAGTAAGCTTACCTTTGTGACCGAAACAATAGCAACAAAATATAAACATGGTTTGGTTATCCTGCAAAAACATTCGCCATATCTGATTCTGCGTGACTTATTTTAGCGGATCTCACTCCAGCTCCAACATCCCAGATTTCTGAAATATCCAAATCAAATACTTATTCCTGGAGAAGGAACGAATCCAAATTTTCTGTGGGTAAAATAAGTCTATAAATTTAATATAAGCTTCTTTAAAAAAAAAAAAAAAAAGTGCAGAAAATGACTGTATTTTTAAAATATAGATGCCAAATGTTTGAGACTTATCATTCAAATCTCTTGAGATGATTCAGTTTTGTTTGTAATTGGATGAAAAAAAGGATATTGAAAGGAAGACTGTAATTCAAAATCATTTTATCTTTGAAATCCTTTGAGTCGCAAAAAAGTTTATAGAACATGATAGGCATAAATATAATTATCCAACGATTACATTCAATAATTAAAAAAAAAAACGCTGGATATTGAGACATTTATGAATGTAACTGCGGTGGGTGAGCGCTAACCTCACTGTCCCTTCCCAACTAGCCTAGAACAAACGTTAGCCATCATACTTTTTAAACTAATTTTTTTCTGTAGCTTTGAAGTAAATTTTCTCATTTATTCATATTTATGTACGCCTATAATGCAACACTTGAGATCTGTTTAAGTTCTGTAGCTCTTGTGTGATGACGGACTTTCGCATCATTAAATTTAATTATGTTGCAAAAAGTAATTGAAAAATATTAATAATCCCACTTTTTTTTTAGTGTGAATTCATTACTCATATGAGAATATTAATTACATGTTAAGTGAAGCTTGTTCGATATTATTCATTTGTAGCGAATTTATTCATGGAGCAGAGGCCCTTCTCGAGGTAAATTCAGGTTTTGTTTATTTCAAATAAAGCAAATGACATAACCTGTCTATTTATAGTCAGGCGAGGAGTTTGTGCCAACTCTCACACAGAAAGTCTATTTTAAATATTGCTTTGAATGATTGCCACAAATACTGAATCGCCTCGAGAAATTAATCAGCTTCGATTAACCTGGTGAGATTAAACCCACTCAAAAAAGACAGTCCGCTTCATTAAAAAAAAAACAACGTAGCTCACATTTCGAGGGAAAAGCAGTCATAAAATAAAAATAAAATAGAATACAATAATAACCAATAATTTAAAAAAAAACACAAAATGTTAACTCAAAAGTATTAAAAAGTTNTACCTATATATATATGTATATTGAGATCTTGAGATTGAGAATAGTTTTATATATACGAATATTGTGATATTGAGATCTTGTTTTTTAGAAGTAGCTATACACACCACTGTCTGTGACTGCTATTTAAGACAAATAACAGTTAATCGGCTGCTATTCACTTTCATCCGTCATCAATCGAATTTTCGATTGCACCAAAAATAGCGGGGGTAAGTTGCTTCATTTATTCATCGGCTTCTTTGTATACTTTCATCTTGAGCCCCGAGGTACAATCGCTACATGTTCTTAAGTTATTTCAATAACAGTCACAAAACCAGTTTTTTTTATAGATTTTATTGAACAAGATCCGAATATTGCACTTTCGTTTTCATAATATAGAATATATTTCTATCTGTCTTTTTGATAATTTATAAACAATTGTGAATAAAAGGCTTGAGATGTTTCACTGAATTCATCCCCAGCTCCAATGCATAGTTCATTCAAGGGAAGGAGTTCTACGCCGTTATCAGTCTGGGGAGGGCCTGTCAGTCGTACACACTGCTTTTGGAGGCGATATTAATTTTGATTAATTAATTAATGCTTTGCCCTCTACGAAAGATAACGCCTCAGCGAGCTGATGAACCACAGATAAGTTGTGGGTACGTCTTATACCTCGATATTTTTAACTTGTCACTATTTTGATTGCATGTAAGCCTTATCCTTAACTTTTGATTTTCCTGCCTCAAATGATTTTGCACATAATTTTTTACATAATTTTCATTATGATAGGATAGGAACAGGTTCTTGGGCGATAAACAGCTAGGTTATTACGCCCTGAGTGTTGAATTTTCTTGAAAATAAGTGATAATTATCCTTACATGTTTTTTTTTCGTTGGGGTTCGGTCAAGATAGATCCAAAAAAAAAAATACCAATTTAAAGTATTTTTTTTAAATTATCTGCCGACGTTTTGGCTTAAATTGTAAGCTATCTTCAGGGCTATCATGAAAACGAGAGAGACGTCCTGTCCCTAAGTTCCCATTTTCATGACTGAGTCACTCTCATCTTCATGATAGCCCTGAAGATGGCTTACGCTGTAAGTCGAAACGTCAGCAAACAATTAAAAAAAAATTTTTTTTTTTAAATTGGTATTTTTTTTTAATTTACCTTGACCGAACCCCCCCCAAAAAAAAATACATCTAATAATAATATCTACGGTCAATAACCCTCCTTTTGAAGTGATAATTATCCTTGTTTTCCATTCTTTACAGTCCATATTTTTGCGATTTTGCAGCTCTTATATTAATACTAAGTTTTACATACAGTTTATTTCAATGAACAAAAGCTCTTATCAGAGTCACATAGTAAGTTTAATGGACTACATTGAATAAAGTGGAATATATAATTTTTATTATATTTACTTTATGTTGAAAATTTTTTGAATATTCAGAGGTAAATAGAGCGAGTTTTATCGTTATATTCTAAAGGATATTCCATCAATTACTTTTCTACAAGGTTTTCATTAAAAAAAAGATAAGTCTTTCACGCAGATGCTGTGCAAACTATGCATATATATGTGTGTATGAAACTCTTCTACAGAAAATTGGGATTTTTTTTTATTTGACCAAATTAATGCAAGTATATAACTTTTAGTGTAGATATTTTTAAATCATTATCAATTTAGGTTAATTAGGAAGAGAAGGATTGTAACCTAAGTTACCAAAATAAAGAAATATTCTTTTAGCACACTTCGGACTGATCAACAGTCAATATTCCATATTTATAACTTCTAGATTGATTAGTAATTTTAGCCTTTTTAAAAAGAAAGAATAAAACTTGACAAACTTTTTTCATGTTATATCTTATTATAATATATAAAGTAATTTTTATTGGTATATTTTGTAAATTTTTGGGTTTAATGCATTCATATTTGTGTCGGTAAGGAAAATTATAATACAACTAGATACAACCAATGAGATCCCATCTATTTAAGTAAGTAAAGGTTGAGTCTGGAAAATGTTTCATATTAAAAATAAAGATGAAAAACTTGTTTTTCAAACTTGTAACTAATTATTTTAGGACTTAAAGAATTTCTAACTAAAAAATAAGGAGTGACTCCTCTTTTTCTGCAATATCGGTGGCTACGAAGAGAAGAGTAACCTGGCTTTTAAATCTCTACTGACTGAATATGTGGGTCTCTCTCTCTCTCTCTCTCTATATATATATATATATAATACTTTTTAATTGTTGTTATAATGTTTCTAGTAATTTATTTACAAAGAGGAAATCACTATATATTAACTTAATAAATACACTAATTAAAGATGATAATCTCTAATGACGATGTGAATGTAGGTAATTGCTTAAAGAATACGAGAATGTAATGTGAATGCAAGATCCGTAAAGAAAGCACATACTTCTCTTCATTGATGATGAGTATTACTTTCACCATTCTTATTAATGAATATAATTATTTAAATATTATCTACCACCGACTTGGATCAAGTCAAGGTATGCAGAGTCATACAATCTTGTGTATTATTGAATTTTATGCAAGATTTTAATGTTTATCCACAAAGAATAGGCTGAAAAGTTTATTGTTTTAAAAGAGCATTATTGTTTAACTACTTTCGCTTTCTTCGGCGCCTCTTCAGGGCCTTAAACTTTTTACAGATAAGAACCTTCCGATATCAGTAGCATTGCGGGAGGTTTTTATCTGTTATACCTGTAATGGTCTTAAGTTACTGTAGAGGCGACTAATAAAACGAAACTAGTTGCTGAATAAAGGAATTTTTGAATGTTATTATATATGTTTAGGATCTTTCATCCTCCATCAAGAAAAACTTAAAGTCATTATTTTACTATTTTGGGAAACATGTTTAATGAATATTTTCATAAATAAATATTTCACTCATTATATACTGGAGTACGGTGGTCTCGTGCTTAAGGTTCTGAACTTCTGAGCCAAAGGTCCCAGGTTCAATGTTCACAGTGCACTTTTTCTTTCTGTGCCTCTGTTTTGTAATGTCCCAAAAGAATTTCTGGATCTTCCTGGATTTGTGATGTGCTACTAAGGAACATTCAGGCCTAATTGGGTACCATTTTTCATTCAGAAGAAAAAAATAACCACCATTCTAATTTCCCATTAGAACGGTGTGTTAACCATACGCCTCCTCTTGTGTGCCGTAGGGCGAGAATAAATAAATTCTTAACTTTCTAAATTTTTTTTGTGGTATTTAATCCCACTTAAATTTTAACAATTTTTAGTGCAAGGGAACAGAATAAAAAATCTAAACGCCCTAAATAATATTTATAAAATTAAAATTTAAAAGTAAATAACGAGAGTCATTTAAACANTGATTTGTAAAAAAAAAAAAAAAAAAAAAAAAAATTATTGATGGAGGAAAGAGAACAGATCACTGTAGACCAGTTAAAGAGTGAATAACAGCTTTGTAATCACTGTTTCTTCCGGTGTAAGTTGTGACTTGAGGAAATTGTTCTTGCCTCAATAGACTGTTTGAAGTCGTTCATACAGTTTTAAATCCTCAATGTCGTAAAAGCTTAAGTTAAGCTTCGAAGATTCGAAATTCGCTACTGAAGCTTATTTTAGAAGAGTGTTTGGATGAGTTGATTTGTAGCTGTGATTGAGGAGGAGAAGTAGGGGTTTAGAGAAATTAGATTAAGACAAAATGGGAAACTTTTCAATATTCTATTTATTCTTAGAGATGAAATACATTTATACAATCAGTGTAGGATTAATAAATATTAAGAAAAATATTTAAGAATGGTATTTGGGCAATTGAGCGGGGCCATTTATTTTGAAAATATGGAAACCTAATTGTGTATTTAGACTTTCTGTTTTCAACCATTTAAATGACCACATTCTTTGTTGTAATCCGACGAGGAAGTGGGAGGTTTATGGCAGGCCATTATTTACAATCCTGATTTGTTTGAATCCATTTCTGTTATGGAAAAAGTTTTTAGAAGATAATAATGTAGAATTTAATTTTATAAACAAGAAATGCAAGGGAATAGAAAAAAAATTTTACTTTCTCAGCCTGGACTCGAACCCGGTTCTCTAGCTTTTCGGGCAGTTATGCTAACCATTAGACCACTGAGGCTAGCTAGATAATTTCTACCTAACTCCGAGTCTATAGTTCCCAGTAAGACGAACATATTGCACGTATTTACGTATTTATTCGCATGTGCAGATAATTTAACAGTAATTAAAGAGCTTTTTCCTCTACGGTTTGTAAGGCAAAAGATGTCACTTAATCTTATTTATAACCATCTTCATGAAACACGAAAAATTTGCTTGAAATGTCAAATCCACTTTGTAAATTAATGCATGTTTGTTTTTTATAAATATTATTTTTCTTATGGTATCTAATGTCACGTAAATTTTAACAATTTTTAGTGCAAGGGGACAGAAAAAATAAAATTACGGGGAATTTAATAACATATCATGCTTGTCCCGGTGGCGTAAATGGTAACGTACCGGCCCGGAAAGCTGGAGATCCAGGTTCTAGTCCTGGCTAGGACAAATAGATTTTTTATTCTGTTCCCTTCCACTAAAAATTGTTAAAATTTACATTTTTTTTTTTTGGCTTTTTATTTTATTCATCCTCCCTTTATTTTTAATTTTTTTTAATATAACCTCCGAGCATAAGACGATATATTCGTCTGCCTCGGGGGTTAAACTCTCGACACTAGGACGGGGAATTTAATAACTTATCAGACTTGTCTCGGTAGCGTAAATGGAAAATGCACCGGCCCGGATAGCAGGAGACCCAGGTTCGGGTCCTGGCTGGGACAGTTAGATTTGTATTCTGTTCCCTTGCACTAAAATTGATTCATCCTTAACATGTATTTCCCCCCTGGGCCTATGTAGCCTGTTGCGGGACTGTTATTTTATGTTATACTAATTCCTTAAATAAATTTTGGTGTCCCTCTGATTCCCCCCTCCCCTCTCTTCTGAGTTCAACTACAACTGAGCCTATTTAACAGTTTAAAAAACAATAACTAAATACCGAAGTTGTTTTCTACATTTAAAAATAAAGAGGGCCTTCCAAGCTCTTGAAGTTACATTCATAAATAGTTTTCTTAATTTGAGTAAAGTATAAATTCCAGAAAATTACGTTTTACTCCATTTATATTTTATACATTTTGTCGTTAAGCTAGTAATAACAAAATTATTGAGGATTTTTTTCTTTTAATTTTGTATCTATCATTAAAATCGTGTGTCTCCCTCTCTCTCTCTCTCTCTCTCTCTCTCTCTCTCTCTCTCTCTAACCCCTCCCCCTCCCTTTTTCAGCCAATTACGCACTCTTCTAATGATTCACCTAAAAAAATTGAGACCTTGAAAAAAAATTTTGTTTTTTTTTATGTTGTGTCATGATACCAACCTGATTAGCTTGATTTCTTTATTACTTTGAAAATGTATCACATAATGTGAAGGAATGTGTTTATAACTTACTTCAGAAATAATGTAACTTACTTACTAATCACTTAACAAAGTAACTTGTTTTCTTGCTTGTTTAGTCAAAGCATTAGTAGGAGCGAGACAGTTGGCGAGGCCTGGGGGCTCACTTCCCCACTGACTCATCCGCTCGGAAAGTAGGTCGAACTTTCGCTCTCGTCCGAAAACCCGCTTGACTAAGTCCTGGGCGGAGTCCGAGCGGATCCAGGAATACGCCAAGGCCGCTAGGGAGAGCTTCCTAATTTACAGCGCATTTCCTCCAGGAACGGGGACACAGACACGTCTTCGTCCTGAATCTTCCAGGCAGGGGTTTTTACGTCCATTGCACAACATCCCTAACTATCCCCAAAAGTAGCATAGCATTCACCTATACGCCTACCTGCTATAACAGGACTTGTGAAGAATTCCTTCCAATCTTCCCAGATCTTATAAAAAAAAAAAAATNATATAAATAATTATTTCAGCTATTTTGAAAACATTTTGTATTTTAAATAATTTCTATTAATAGCTTAAAACTTTCCTTCTAGTCATATATCCCAATTATCTTTTATAGCTTCTAACTCTTCTTGTAGTCAAGGAATTTAGAGGCATTTTTTTTTTTTTTTAAATTATGGGATCTATAAAATTGATTATTTTAGAAGTAATATTCTGTACAATATTTTTGGATGGCTATTGTAAAATGAGTTGTTCTCCTAATATTATTGTTAGTGATGTTGATTTTGACTTCACAAGACTACTGCTCTTCACTATTTAAAGTATATTTTTCCTTTATTTATGTTCGTTCTCCTGGACATTGAACACTGTTATTATATTGAAACAGCTTGTTGTTTTAAAATTTTTCTAGTTAAGCCCAAACTGAGATATATAATGAAGAGATAATAGTCAGGGATTTGGTCTTGGCTTCCAATTTGAAGAATTAAAATTGATTTGTAAAAAAAAAAAAAAAAAGAAGAAGAATTTTGGCCTGAATTTCAGGTCTTCATCAGGGAAAATTGGGTGCTGGGGCCTCACCAGATACTCCTGGGTCACTGCAACTAAATCATGAATGGAAACATTTCTCTTTGTTTACAAATCTCTTTTAATCCTTCTGCGCCAAACACCGAAGACCTGATTAATCTTTCTTCATAAAGCTCAGTCATAAAGACTTGTTATTAAGACAGTCAATTATAAAAAAAGAAAAAAACTAAAGTACTTAATTACTATATTGGCCCATTTCTTGATAAAAGTATTATTAATTATTATTGAGTTGGCAAATATATTAAGGATATATCAGGCCTAAATAAGCCTGAACAATTTATATATAATTTTTAAAGCAGATTAACATTAATGAGTCGTTTCTTCTCTTATATATTCAGTCCTGAAATGTAATTAAGTATATAGATTTATATAAGCATCAAACCAAAAGAGTATTTTAAATTCAATATAATTAAAACATAATATGCATAATTTATTTTAGCTATATTTCTTATTGTATAAATTTACACATGTATTTACACTATAGCAACCATCGGGGACCAATAAATTAGTCATCATGTATGACTGTTTAATTTTTATTAAAGTTCCTTTTATCTAAAATAAAACTCTTATTGAGCAATTAAAGGCATACTTACTTGATTTTACTTCTTTTGTTTCAATTTTATTTATAAAATTATTATAAATTTTGTTAGTCCTGCTTTTGAAAAATATGTGCCCCATTCGAAAAAAATAGTATAATTATAGTATTTATTTATTTCAATATTCGATTCTCATTGAAAAAATTTTCATGAAATGATAATGCAATAGTTTTGTTTATTTGGAAATATATGCCAGTTATAATTATGAGCAGTGTTTCTATTTCAATTATATTTTTTTTTCATTGTCAATTTTTAGGTTATTAATGAGTTATTGATACTGATCACTATGGATACAATTAATATTTAAAATAAAGAAATTTGAAATCATTTGGCCGGTTGCTCGAGAGTGACATGAGATAAAATATCCTAGAGTAAAATATATTATGGAAAATACTTTTCATAATTTTGTAACGGGATTAGAGCTTTATTGAATTTATATTGTTTGTTTTATTGATATACTTAGTTTTATTGACATTTTTGCTATTTGATAAAAATAAGAATGCTTATTTATTAATATCTGTTAATGTCCTCTTATTTAATATTAAAAAAAAAAACATTACATATCAGTGTTAAAATTAGCCTAATTCATTAACATATTTCAAATCTCTTGTTTAACAAGGTAGGGCAGTAGAGGAAACTTCTACATACAGGTATCCACAGGTATTCTTGACACTCGCGATCCTGGGCATTATCTATTTCTGGACAAGAACTTGATAAAGGGCCGCCACCTTATCAATATTTATAATTATTTAGTGACTTTGATTGTCTTAATGTGAAGTATTGTCTGAAGTAATTAAATTTTTAAATGGAGAGTTTTTTGACCGTAGATATTATAATTAGATGTTTTATTTTGTTGGGGTTCGATCAATGTGGGTCCAAAAAAAAAAATAGTCAAAAGTAAAAACATTTTTTTATCTACCTTGACCGAACCCCAACAAAAAAAATCTAATAAGTTTTCTTATAAATTAGAAAATGATCTCTAGATCTAATAATTTCTCTATGAAACACCTAATAAATTTTTGTTTATAAAAATATTTTTATGTATGTGTTGGCGAGCCGATATTTAATATTTATAAATAAATGATATGAACTATGGTTTCATCTTGTATATGGTATAATTATAATATTGTTGTGTATTTTATTTTTTTTTTTTTTGGTTAGGCCCATCTCATGGTAATGTAATGAAGAGTAAAAAAGTTTTTTTTATGTAAAAATTGTATTAATTGAAGAGTTAATAAATAAAGGTACTAGTTTTTTTGTCGGTTATTATTCAAATCTTAGTTATGTCAAATTGTATAAATGACGTATTAAATCAGTCTAACCTATCTATGCCATCTTAATTGTACACACACATAACATGAATGCGCGATTTATGTGTGTGTACAAATAAAAATAAAGGCTATTATTTATGTAGTTTATTTGTACTTTAGATCTATAGTCCATCCAATGAACTCTCAAAGAATTATTATGTATTTTATTTATGTTCAGGTGTAGAAGCTCCTTTGTTTCCTTTGCATAGAAACAATAATAACCTCTACTGTTACACCTAGGAGGTCTGACAATGATACTTACGCCACAAATAATAGTAATGCCGATAAATTGGGGTTAGGACAGTAATTGTGACCCTTCCATTTTTTTTTCCTATTGATTGCATATCGCCAATTTTTTCCCCGCAGGAATCAGCCGTCATTATACAAGGAGATGCACTTGGCATCTGGCGACCTCCTTGGCCCGGGTCCAGATCTAAAAGCGAGGACCTCGCTGGCCAGCTCCCATCCTTCGCTCACACTGGCAGACCTTACGACTTTTTCTTCAGGTGTTCGCTAGCTCTCATTATAACACCGGCTCGTTCTTGAGTGAAGTTCAAGTTCAAAGCTGAACAAGGTCCTTCCTTTTAATTCTGCAACACTCTCTTCGCTAATTCCTTTCTCCCATCCTCCTCCGTTCCGATGCGTCTCTCTGATTCCGTCCTTGAGGTTATTTCTTGCGCAAATGTAAATAAAGCTATGAAATTTGTCAAAATTAAAAATGGTCGATTGAAAGAGAAATTATGTGTCTGGTACGTACATAAAATTATTTCACTATTGTAGAAATAATGAAAATAAAGTCGATGATCGTAGATATTATTGGTGTAGATTGTTTTTAATGACTAGTAGCATAACATAGCTGCCATTGTTTGTTATTAGACTAAAAATGATTCATAACAATTTTTTTTACTGTGGTATAACATATGACTTAACAAATAATAGTTTTAAAATTTTTAAAAACTGAAGGATAATGATGTAAATTTTGTTGATTTATTGCTTTTTTCTCTCTTATCTACAATATTCCTACCATAAACACATTTTTTACACACTTTTGTTTGTTCATAAAACCTGTTCATGTGGGTCTCGAACCCGCTGCACCACCTTGTGACTCCCAAATAGATCAACTCGGTGATGCCGAATAGAAATCCTTCACGCAGGAGAGACGTCAACTTGTACCAAATGAAAGGTGATACAGACCGTATATGATATGATGTATATTTGTATTCGTACTTTCCATATATATTCCTCAAATAGAATATATTTATATATTATCAATACAGAGAAACATATCAGTTGCATTGATCAAAAGAAATTTTACGCCCGCTGCAGAGGAAAAACGTTTTTCAACCCGCAATTAACATTGTAAGTAATCCCCACTCTTACTGACCCGATTTTGTTTAATAATAAGCTTAATAAACTAATTATAAAATGGCCGAATTTAAACTTCATTTTAATTTTTATATAAACTTCAGTGACAATAATTAGTAGTTAGGATCGGAGAAATTTTGAAAAAAATTTTCAGTTGTGAACAACCTTAATAGGTACTTCCCTTCGGAATTTGCAAATAAAAAACGCTAAAAGAAGATTTTTCTCATCAGAAATCCTGATATCACAATATCTACGAAATACAATTTAAGGGAATCTTTTATCGTGGCCAATATTTGTTTGATAAAGGCAAGGGCACACACTTTTTGGTGTTCACTACACTCTCTCTCCCTACTGTTCTTATTCAGTATGTACATCACAGCCGCGATTATTTCGTTTTCTTTATGTATATATACTACATACCATATACAACAGTGTCTCTGTTGGCATCTAAGAGGCTCTGGTGATAACAAATGTGCCTATCACACTTCATAAAATACACAAAGTTTGATTTAAATGTAAAGAAGATTCATTCTTTCAACATATAAATAAATAAATAAATA
>KZ807361.1:334288-359492 GCA_000696205.2 Oncopeltus fasciatus | reverse complement strand
CTTTTCCTCTCCAATATATATACATTTAAAAGCGATATATGAAATACCATTAAGAATTAAATTTAAGTTAATTAATTTCGGTTTATGAATTGTAAATTTAAAATTTGCGGTAGCTGATGTTTTTTTTTGGGGTTCGGTCAAGTTAGATGCAGAAAATACAATTTCAAAAAAGTTTGTATTTTATAATTATATGCGAACGTTTCGGCATACATTGTAAGCCATCTTCAGGGCTATCATGAAGACGTGAGAGAACGTCCTGTCACTTGGATCCCCACACTGTCAATTAACAAAATAAATATTTTAGAAATTAAACAAATAAAGATGGAGAATTACCTAAAGCCTAAATATTAATATTATGCATATATATATATTATACGTATGTATGTGTTTTACACATATATTAGGAGCTATTAATAGTTTAGTTCTAGAAGAAAATAACTTTCCTGAAAAAGTTCAGAATATCTGTCCTGTACTCATTAAGTATACTAGATAACAGTACTATGGCTAGCGAATAAGATTGGCAGACTTCTTACCTGGAGAGTATAGATGGGAAGTCCACTTTCGACCCAGACCGATACGCCAATATATATGTATATCTACAACTAATTATATACATTAAAGTAATTATTAGATATTTATATAAATGAAAGAGGAATTTCTTTGGCATTTCCAAGATTAGAATGTACGAATTTTGTAAGTATAGGCGAAACTCTCTTTTTATCCGTCTGATTTATTCCACTTTTCGAGCCAAAGAATAACCCACCTTCATGTATGAACGTACACTTAAATCTCATACATATAATTTGAGAGTTAAAACACGGTAAGAATGACTACTAGTATCTTTTTGCTTTTTTTTTTTTTTGTAAATTTTAAGAAGTTTGAGTGTAAAAATAATAATGGGGTTTGGGTAGGAAATATGTAAATATAAAAATTAGTATAAGTATAAGTATAATAAAAATTATATTTCTAGCTTTATTTCTGCTTTCCTAATGCAAACCTACTGCTACTGGAAATATTAAATAAACTATATAAATTACTTCGAAGAACTGTTTGATATGTACTTCACCGAAAACCATACAGTTTTTATACATTTAAATACGCTGTATCGGTCATAACGAATAGCGTTAAATTAGGGAAGTTAAAAAATACGACTTTTCCCCATTAAAAATGAATTTATATTTTTTATTTCAATAGGAGCAAAATGAAAAAAAAATCTAAATAAAATTGGTATTTTAATATTTTCTGACCATTTGACCGAAACAAAATATTAATAATACAAGAAAGTTAGGAGCAACAAAAGATACATATATGGTATAATGTAAAAAAAAAATAGTAGATGATTATAATCAGCCTTTTGAATGGGTTACCACTTTATATATATATATGTGTGTGTGTGTGTGTGTGTGTGTGTGTGTGTGAGTTTACTATTATTTTAAATTTTATAGATTTTTCCAACACCTTTTGAATTTCACGCAAGTGATGTAATGGATCAAAACTGGGCTACTTTAATCTGAAAGCGAAAACTACTATACCTGTTTTTGTAAAGGAACACTATGCATGTTGTTATTTGTAGAAATTTGAATGCTACAATCAATTTGGAAGTCTCACGAGGAATTTACCCCTTCTCAAGTTTCCTTATGAAATATGAATTTGTAAGCAGCATACATCATATATTTTTTTTTTTGTAAATTTCGCTCTCAGTAGTGTGTCGTAGCCTACATACCTTGATATTTTCTTTGATGTCAAATCCACGTAACCTTTTTTTTTTCTTTTTTGAATCCTGAACTAGACCCTATTCCACTACGAGGGGGTTGGTTATATAAGTCCTGAGGGCAGACTTTCCCCATTGTGGGAGCCCGTGTCGTAACTCCTCGTCGAGGCAGGGTAAGTGGGCCGGGACTGGGACGGCCTACTTGGAGTGGCTTGCGTAAGACCTACCCCTCGCCGGCGGACTGTGTCAGGAGGAGCTAGGTCTGAGAGGGGGGAGGTTTCGGCCCGAGGATACTCCAGAAGGAGAAGAAGAGGTCCTGAGACCCGCGGAAGTCCTAGAAGCGGAAGTTGCGGCTCTGAAGCTGTGGAAAGGAGATATTCCTCCGTCGAACTCTTCGGATATCACTGCAATCCCAGTGTCGTCCTGGAAGTGATAAGAGAGCTCAAATATTAATAACTGTATAAAAGTCAAAGTTTATTTGAAGAGATTAATTACGATATAATCATAATGAAAGTACTGCATTCAGTCTTAAGGATCAAAAGGTTGTACTGGTAATTTGACTGTTGAGATCCTGGAAGTTTATAAATTTATAATTTTAGTGAAAAATTCATAATTAAACATTGTTTGATGTAAAATTGGTTAAAATTGAAAATCACACTGTTTTTATAAATACTTAAACAATATGAATAGATTTTTTGAATTTATGCGGAAATAGGAAAATTATTGCTATCAACGGTACTGCAATACTTATAACATAAAGGCATTTCCTAATATCCATCTCAAATTTCCACGTTATATGCTCTTTTATTTCTATTGCTTCATATTAATCAGCTTTCGCCTTTCTCTTTTCCTCTCCAAGTTCATGAATTCCTTCGTCTGATTTTTGAATGCTGGAACGTAAAAGATTCATGAAAGCTCACCAACAATTTTTTGAAGCAACCAAACACGCCATACTTACTTCATAGCTTCTCCATAAATTCTCTCTGAGGATGATCACACACCTGAATATATGAGACATGATTGCTCGTTGGCTAAATATAATAATATTTGAAGCAATGTTCTTCTTCACTTTGTGGCTCCTACAATACTACAAACTTCAATATTCACTTCACTTTACTATCCAGCGACAACCTTGCTATTCCTGTCGTTCTGGGCTACATCAGCTTGCCTCTGCAATGTCGTCGTTCGATAAGCTAGTTAGTTCTCTTGGATCCCATCCAACATTCACTGGGAAATTGTAGAAGTTTTCAAGGGGGTGGGGGGGGGGGGGGCTCAATTCCAATTTTAGCAGATTGCCCTAATGGGAATCAGAGTACTGACCCCATGATACCATGTTGCGACTCTTGGAAAGTTTCTTGGATTCTTTCCTAAAATCTACACAGGAAAATGTACACATAAAGTTCTCTTAAAACTTTTACTTTTTTCTGTGTAAATATGTGAGCGCTCTCTAAAGCAATTTTTCAAATAAAGGAACCAAATTAAAAGCATATTTTTTGGAAACCAAATTATTATAAGCTTAATTTCCTAAATTGGATGAGTTTCTTAATGGCTGAAACCGATTGAGGGGAGGAGGGGCAAAGAGAGAGACCAAAAATATCTTCGTCATTAATTGTGTAAATATGTGTAAAATTAATTTTTATAACATTTACATTAAAGAACATTTTTATTTTAACGCATATTAAGGGATATATGCGGGATATATTCAAAATTAATAAAAGAATTTTATTTGGGCGTTCCGTGGGTGGCTAAAGCTTATATTTAAATATAATATATAAATATTACAAACAGATGCATTAATTCATTTCAAGTTTAAATTAAAAAAAAAAAAAAAATGAGGAAAACAACAAAAAGAATCTTATTACGGGTTTAAAAAATCAGCGATATGTATGCTTTACATAAAATAACGACTAGATTAATATGTTAATAAATGTGTCTGTTAACCAAATTGATTTTGCAGTAGATCTTAATCTGAAGAACCCTTGAGGCCAGTACCGGTAAATGATAAACATCACAATTACCCTAAACTTACAGTTTAATAGTGACAACCTTGGGGCGCCAGGCTAGCTCAGGGGATCCGTACGGGTCTCGCAATCCTGACGCCGCGGGTTCAAATCCCGCCCAGATCAATCTTTTATTTATAACATAGAAGCTTGTCCTGAGCCATGGGTGTTTAAAATGGGATGGTAACCTGTAGATAGCCCCTTCCTCCATGGCCCTANTATATATATATATGTGTGTGTGTGTGTGTGTGTGTGTGTGTGTGTGTGTTTGTCTACACTTTACATACCACAGTTTCTTGTTTTTCTTAATAAAATTCAGCTTGCAACTTTTAAATTCAAAGTGAAAGATTAACTACAATTTCAAATGGGAATGTTTAAAAAAATGTTTTTTTTTTCGATATAGGGGGCGTATTGTTTAGTTGGAACTTGACATCCTTAAAAAAAAAAGAAGAAAAAAAAGAGTAAGTTGGTTACTGAATTAGGATATTAGAGTATTGGGAGATTAAGTAAAATATCAAGTGCGAGTAGTTTTTTTTTTTTTTTAGATGTAGCGAAAATAATATTTAGTTCAGAGTAATGGATTTGTTTCTCTTTTCGTTCTAAGAAGAAGGCTGTTTTTTAGGACGAAATCGGACGATGAAGAATGGTGGATTTTTTCATTCGTAGTTGATCTTTTGATTTTATGACAGGAATGTTTAATGACTGACTATCAATGTACTAAAACAATTAACTTATCTATATTTAGCTCTATTTGTTTCAGGTGTTCAATCAAATCTAAAATTTTAATTTTTTATTTTTTTTACTGTGTAAAATAAGGGGAAATAAAATTAAGGACTTAGCATCAATCGCGGAAGGCATATACGAAGAAAAATAGTACTCAAGTAATTATTTAAATATGAATGATAAGCCCTTCCCCAACTCTTCCTTCCAGAAAAGTCTAGATCTAATTAACTCTGCTCTTACGTGACAAAAAGTTTTATTTTACAATGGAACAGCAAGGAGACGCTAACTCCATCAGCTCTTCAAAGGTGGGTTAGAAACGATCAACATTAAATTTATTAATTTTTGTCTTTTGATTAGCTGAAGTGTATTGACAGACATTACCTAGGTAACTGTCTAAAATTGAGAAATGTTCGTTGAGGCTTTAAAGTAGCATACACATAAATTGTATCATACCTAACCTCTCTCGATTGGAAATCAAATTTCAGAGTTGATGAGAGTTTTTCTCATATTTCATCAATGGCGGATAAAATTTAGAGTAAAAGGCGAAGTTTAATTGTAAAGTCGGAGAGATCAATGAGCTTTGCTCTTAAATGTTCTGGGAAGAATAGTGGGGGAAGAGTCCTTCCGTCTTAGTTACAGTCGTAAATTGTTTTTTCTAAACAAGCGTTTTTCGTAAAAATTCTATAAAAAATAAACATTAGAAATTTAAATTTTAAACCTATTGTGTCTTCCCCTCGTCCGATTTCTACAAAACATAAATGTTTTCAATTTTTTTTTCAATGAGATGCATGAATAGTGAATTTGGTTTCTAGTATTTTAAAATAAGAAGGGCTGTTCAACACTCGAAGAAAATAATTTCTTAAATATTTCTCTTAACATACATAAATTTTTTTATTTAAAAGATTATTATGAAGTAGAAATGTTATAAATTGTATTCTATATTATATTTTCTTTATTTTTTTGTGATTAAAAACCCATAAATTGAGTAAATTAACGCTCATAATAATAATAAAGATATATGATTTTAAACTTTGGTCCAAATCCTCTCTCGTCTCCCTCTAAACTTCCTCCCCTCCAATTTGAGCGATTAACGCAACAGTTTGCAATTGCTAGAGCTCTTACAAACAAACAATATATATATACATATATATACACTTATAAAAATGAAAATTTGTCTGTTAAATATACTAAAAGAACACAAAGAGAAAGAGGATTCTAAACTGTTTATAAAACGAAAAATAATTAAATATTATTAGTATTATTAAATTTAAAAAAGCTGCTGTAGGTCTCAAACCTTCTTCTTCTACTCACCATTGAGGCTCGCTAAGCAATCACTCCGCGCGAGCTACTGTCAGTGTTGAGTAATTCAAGGGAACTGCTGGTGACCACTCCCGAGGTGAATCTCATTCCCTTTGAGTTTGACCGAAGAGTACACAGGTAGGACCCCAGTCGCCAATCCAATGGTGAATGTGTGCAGACATACGGGAGAGTATCTCGTTCGGCACGTGGTACCCTTGCACAGCCTGCTTGCCATATATCCTGGCAGGGCTTGACGAAAGAGAGGTCAATAAACATCTCCATGTCACCCCAAGCTTCAGAACTCTGAGTTACTGCCCAATACTTCCAGTAAATAAATATACAATCCTTTTTTCGGCTCTCCCGGCATAAGTGGATAACGCGCTTGACTGGTTAGCAGGAGATTCAGGTTCGAGCCCTGACCGGGACAGTTAGATTTTTCTTTTATTCCCTAGCATTTAATCGTTTACAAACACAAACCTTCTAATCCAAAATCCTCAGAATAATTGTAAAATCTTCCGAGTATATATGAAACTCTTCCTTTAACCATGGCTCCAATATCCTTCCAGCCCAAGACAGGAAGAAGACCGTCATTCCTTCCGCATCATCCTATTCCACAGCCAACTACCACATCACCCAAACCCATTTGCCCAGGCCTTGTACTCCAACTTCAATCCCTACCAAGCCTCATAGCCACCTTTAATTTGAGAGTAGTGTCACTTTCTCTCCTCGTGTGTGATTTATTTTCTGTTCCTTTTCTTCTTATGAAAAAAAATTACAAAATGTAATATTTAACTTATTTTATGAAAAGTAAAAATAAAAAGAAAGTATTTCTAATAGTCCTTCTAAAATTGGTCTCTTAAATAGCTTAATGCTGGCTACTCCCAAAGCTTCAGAAAAAAAACCTCACAACCCTTAGAAGTACACTGGACCTTGTCTTAGTTTACTTAAGAATAATAACACACTAGAACAGTTTAAATTGTTTTAAACTGCACAATAAAAACACACGTAAATTTTAAATTGCCAAGAGGAAAGTTCAAGCCTCGTGGTGGCAAATTTTTTATATAAATTTAAAAATTTATATTTATCATCTTTTAACTATATAATTCGAAACGATGAAGTCAAGATGTAATGGAATATAAAGTTTAGAAAAATATATTCTACACTTCCGCTCTAATGAACGTTTTCGTGACACTAATTGTAACAACGTATTACAATTTTGAATTGTAGTCTTTCTCAAAACCTCCCTTTTCCCCTAGATCAATATCAGCCATGAACTCAATCTAACTGTTTGCAGGTAAAATATAAACAACAATTTTTAAACTTTTTCTTGCGTTCCGGCGAGAAAAGTAGTTCTTAAATGAAATCACATTACATTTTCCAATTTTTAGTGGAACCAATCACCGATGTATATTCTGATGAGTGTAACAATTTATACAATATCGAATAGATTCAAAACTAATTTATTTTTATTGAGTAGAAACAAACATTGATTAGGTTTTATTTATAACAAAAAACAGTTACAGATTTTTTGAATCATGATTAGAAAACACTCCAAAAGTGTCATGCATTTATTCAATTGTCTGCAATAGAAAGCCAAATATTTACCATTTCATCTTCCGGGTTGGACCGAGTCAAATTGTTCTTTTTTGCCGAGCTTTCGCACATCATGTGATGGCTTCTTCAGGGCTGAAAAGAGAATGAGAGTTGTAAAGAGAGATTTTTAAAAATCCAGATGGTATATATNCAAACAAGAACGAAATACTTGCCAAGAATGTTGAACATACACGAAGAGACAAGTGACGCCAAGCAATTCTCCTCACCCCACCTCCTATTGTTTCCCTCGATCTAGTTAGATCCCCATTTGTGTTGTCCCCAAATAGAGGAGAGTGGGTATAAGTGGTCCCATATCTATCTCTGCATTTGCTCAAATGACAGGTTCCCTAGCACCGAACCCTATAATTTCCTAGCGACAAGGTATAGCATGGTGTTAACATTTAAATAACATATTAGTATGGTAAAACAGATTATGACATCAGCAATATGTCCCACAGAAGAAAATTCAGAGTGAGAAAGCAATAAGAATAATAATAATTGCCTTAAACCCCGAATCAGGCATGGAAGAGTAACGTGTTCTACTTCAAACACGTTGCGATAAACGCACCCCTATTCAAACGTACTTTGTATTACAATTTACCAAGAAAAATGTATATAATCTTAAATTCTACAAAATTCTGGGCAACAACATGTGCTTACAATGGAGTCCCTAACTACTTAAACTAGTATTGTTATTGAGATATTTTGACATGTCTATCTTAAAAGCCTTGGCTTTGTATGCCTAAACTCAACTTATGCCAGTAACATGTACTTAAGTATCGCAATTATATTTTGACTTGGTTTTTCGTACTTCAGAGTCAAGCGCTACAGGTTCGAAACTACTGCGCATCATGACCCATAAGTGTTCTGATTACGGTGGCTAGCAAGATACATCTATAGACCTCAATGTAATACATTTTTCTATGATACTCTGAGTCATTAAATTTAAGCTATTTGTTCAGTTGAGAGTTTTGCGCATAGGTATTGATAGGGATAGGTGTATTTTTAGTATAGTATAATTATATAATTTATTAAATAAGTTTAGTAAGTTGAGGATTTTATTTCACAAAAATGTCGAAGGTAGTGCACTGTAAAGAAAAGAAAAATATTATAATCATGATATTTGAGGTCTTCTTCTTTCAGTTTCATATTTTATATAGAGACAGTTAAGAGAGAACTTTGCTATCTAAAATAATATTCCAATTTAGCATGTTAGTTATGGGAGATTAATTTTACCATATTGGATTATGAACGAATTACACGTAACAAAGAGCGAGAAATATTCTTTATTAATATAAAGAACATAATATATATATATATATATATATGTAATTTTGAACGGAATACACTTTTACTTTCTCCAAAGAAGAGTGTTGTTTTTTTTAATAAGTGTTAGCCTCCCTTTCAGTCACTTAGCTATCCTGGAGGGAGGGGCTATCTACAGGTTGCCACCCCTTGTAAACATCCATGGCTCTGGACAAGCTTTCATTTATCGATATAAGCTTGCACAGGGCGAGGTTTCGAACCCGCAGCGCCTGGATGCGAGACCCTAACAGTTCCCATGAGCCACCCTTGCTCACAGAAAGAATAGTCTCAAACCCAAAACGACCTGGGTTGCAGGAGTCACTCGTTGCTGGCGATATATCACGTGTGGCCCACAGGGGTGGAAAATGTAAATATCTCTCCACTGTGGGGTACTTCACGAATTCACGTGACTCAGTGTTATTGTTATTGCGATTCGTATTTAGCAAATTAACCCTGAAACTATCTGGCAGTATACTATTTGCTGAAAGGCAGATTAGATAACAGCGAACATTGATAAGCTGCTCAGAGGTATGTATTTCACGAGGACTGATCCAAAGAGGTTGTATTTTGAGATTGCAACCATCTTTCAATTTAGTGTTCCCTACTGCGTTTTGTCTGCATTTGCTCATCACAAAAAAAAAACTACATTTTTCGGCAATCACTCCTGGTCTGAACTATTCCTGCTTCTGCGTTAGAGGCTCTGACTCGTCTGCAGGAGGCATTCTTATGACTCAAATTACAAGGGCCATGTTGCAATGATGAGTTCTATCTTGTTCCTTTATGTCCTCTTTAAAATCACAGGATAACCTGGATTTGGCTTTCACCATCTACTTCATCTGTTCCTTTATTCTTCATCTCCCTAGATTTTTTTTATCCCCTAGGGCCTAGTTGTTTTATCCCCTTTCAAATAATCTGAAGCTAACGTTCATCATGTACTGCCTCCAACGGGTGAAGCGCTATCACTTTTAAGGATTCTACATACTATTGTGTTCCAAAAGTAATTCTACAGGAATGGCACCAATATGTTGAAACATATTTTTTACTCTGGTAAAACTCAATTTTCCAAATGTTGTACTATATGTTCTTCAAAATCTTTTTCAAATTATTGGGAAAGATTTCTGAAAAATATATCCTCTTTCAAGATGAAAAAGTCTTAGCCCACGATAAACTCTAACCTGTATAGAAATAGAGACAACAAAGAGATGCTTTAGCTGAAGAAAAGAAGACTCAAAATAAGATAAATTCCGATATCTTAGGGGGTGGTTTACTATATCATCGATCAATTATACAATTATCCAACCCCTAACACCACTTTATGATATATTCCAATTGGTTGGGCTGCGTACACGCTTAAGGAATGATTTTTAAACCTCAGTCTTCATCTTATCACTTTTCTCGTTCTAAAATACAGTAAAATACAGTTCGTTGAATTTATCTTGTAAAAGAAAAGGAGAGTAATGGTAATGGTATTGGTAATGGTAAGATAGTTCTATATTTTTATATACAGCTTTTCTATTGGATTCTATACTCATTACCATTTTCTTTCTTAATTAATTCCCTCAATGGATTAGAAAAAAATTTTTCGGTAATATGAAATATTGAAAATTTTGAAAGTAACTGGACTTCAATACCTTTTAGCCAAATTTGTTAGTTAATATTTAATTTTACTAGGATTAATCTTTTATTCACCAGTAAAAGAAAAAAAAATTATCTAAATTATCTTGATATAAGTATTTGTACACTCATAACAAATTTTTTACATGGCTTTTCATACTCTAATAAATCGTCTAGTAGATTCCATATCTATGGATTAATTTTTACTTTTTTACTGAAGTAAGCATCGAACACTTGAGAAAAGTTAAGGCTTCATAAGCAAGCAGCCTTAGAAATCTGAGAACTGCCTGAGACCTGTCACAGAAGGGCTTAAACCTCTCATTCTGAGGGCATTGGAAGTAGCAGTCCGTTTTTGAAAAGCAGATGTCGTGTCAGCTCAAGTGTCTTTATTAACAATTAATTCATGAGAGGGAACAGAATAAAAAATCTATCCGTCCTCGCCAGGAACGGATAGATTTTTTTATTCTGTTCCCTCTCATGAATTAATTATAATTTACGTGGGATAAATAAAACCACAAATAAAAATATTTAAAAATTGTCTTTATTAACATAATGGTGCCCAGAGATTTTCTCCCTGATGAAGGTGGTTTGCATATCACCCCATTGTCACTTGGAGCCATTGGCTATTTGTGATAGCATTACTCAGACACTCGCTCAGGATGCACTCAAAACCTCTAATGAAACTGAATTATTGTAATCAGCCATTGTACAACACAGTCCCCAAGCTTCGCTCCTCTGCGTTCCGATCTGCACCTACATGGACCACCCTTTAGGAATCTACTTGAAAATGGAAAATCAGCTGCTATGTTTTATCTTGTCATATCAGACCACTTTGGCTTTATGAATTTGATGCCGCACGACTGGGAAACTTTTGAGGCTTTATTAATGTCTGCATGTGAGCTTCATTTAAGACACCTTAAGGATTATTAAAAATATTATAACCATCTTTGCTATGTGTAGCTCCTTAAAAATTAATTTTGGGCCACTACACCTAATTACTCATATATTATGAAAGAAATAATTTTATAGCATTTTGTTCTATAGTATTTTTACAAATAAAGCTTGTTAAGAAGGACATTTTTTAATTTATTGCACTAATGAAATGGGTGAGCACCACTCAAACTCATTTAATCCATATTTATGTAGGAATTCAACTTCTACTCCAATTGGGTTCGATATGGCTCAATATTGAATTCAGCTTTTCTTATTGCTTTTAAAAACGACATTTTTAAAAAAAATTGGATTTATAATCATTAAAATAAAATTTAGATGTGTGGTTATTTCGTACAAAGTTAAGGTATATGTTCAATTTCACGCATAACTATAAGTTTCGGTCCAATTAAACGGTTTTAAAACAATTTATCATATATAACTAATGCCTACATAACTTATCCAACCATGAGGCAAGTAACAGACTGAGAAACATTCCAAATTTACAGAGAATGCTGAAAACAAGGTACGTATGAAAAATAAAGGGAACGAATTCAAGGTCCGAAGTGCCTGGTCTGGAGCTTCAATTTCACTGTTCAAAAAACTGTATCTCTCTGGATTCAACAACTGGAACAAAATATAAATAGAATCATTAGGTATCTTTCTTGCACAGTACTGAATAAATGTATTAACTATAAAATAATCTATTATATAACAACTTTGATATATTGCTTGTAAAATCATTAGTTGAATAATCTTACAACTTTAAAAAAAATATGCAATATAATGCTTAAGTCCATATTGAAGGATTCTGAATTTCCATTAAACAAACACATATTCACCTCTGTTTAGTACTATTAATATATAATTCGAAGATAATTTTTAATCAATTGTCACTATCCCATTATTTTCTGTGACTGTATATACAGTAGATGGAAATTCATGTCTTTACCTTAATTTACTCGTGGAAACATTTCCTGCTGACGTCACCACACCCACGAAAAACTCCACGATAGGCCTGTGAAGATTTCTCGTCAGAGCTGCCCACGTTTGATTGAATAGCAATAACTGTGCTACACGACCGCTGGCAAATGTCAAAACGTGAGACGAGTGATTATTGTTATTAAAAAAAATATATTCTCATTAACATCTCAATAAAGTTTTTTTTTAAAGTAGTTTTCACTAAATAAAAAAAATAAATAAAATAAAATAAATACCTCACTGTTTCCTGAAGTGCTTTTTATTAAATAGAAATAAATAAATAAATTGAAGGAATTTTGAACCTTATAAAACTGCGACTCTAAGTGGTTCCATAAAAATTAAAAATATTATTTTTTTTTTTTATGTTGGTCGCTGATCAATGAATCAAGGAATTTATATTGTCTTAGTTACATCTTAGGCTTCCTTTTTTAGAACAAACGAGCCTCTAAAGTAACAATTTAACATTAAGAAAATTTCCATACATAGAATTATGCATCCATAATACCTAAATATATATTTATGTATTATCATTGTCAAATTTTAATGTCATTAAGTATACCTATTAAGAATGTGAATGACCGTAGTTGGAGAACGTATTGGCGGAAAACGTTTTGCGGGCCATGTCTGCTTAGTGAGCTGGGAAAACGGCCAGTAATTCTCCAGCTAACGGGTCAGAGAGGACACAATGCAGTCGGGCAGAGCGCGGTAGGATGAGGCGGTACCTCAAGGACTCAACTTTCACTCGTTCCGTTCGCGTGAGGTTGCTGGGGAACCTCCGTCCCGAGCAACTGAGACTCCCTCTGACACGCCGAGTCCCAGAACATGCCTTTCAAACCAATCATTTAGCAATATAAAATGGGCTTCAAAACTCGTCGTCTTTACAAAATGTTTACAGTTTCTTTTTGAGATATTCAAATATTCACATTGCTGTCATTCAAATGTAAATCATACTTATTTTAAATATAAATTTTGTTTATATAACAGAAGAAAAAATCGCACAACCGCTGTTAATGCTCATGTTGGGTCCATTGTTGAAGAGAGGTTGCTAGGTTGCCACACAAACTTTTAAAACATAAAAATAAACTTCTTTATTAATAAAAAATAAATAAACTTAATAAAGGTGAATGATAAATAAAAATAATGTTCTTCACTTCGGTATATCACAGGAGTGTAGGCCCAACTTAATGACGTCACTGGATGAGGCAACAGTCTGGAGTGCGGAACCTCTGCGGCGGTTATCCGAACCTCTTTGGCGCACAGGTAACCATGAGTAGAGGTTACAGAGAGTAAATAAATGAGTGAGTAGAGAAATAATGGAATCACTCACTTATTCTCCTGACAGTGGTCCGTTTGCGGCCCTCTTATTTCGTGCAGTATGGTGGGGGAGTTGAAGTAGGTGAGGTCGACACTCTGCCGGTCGGTCACAGGAGAGAAGGCGGAGATGCAGCCGGCGTGAGCATGGGAAAGCTACTGGACTTTCCTACCACGGTGACGGTGGGGGAAACGGCGGGAAAGCGCGGTAAATCCGAATTTGAGTGATGCTGCTACACTACTCTCCCCCTAGTGACGGAGTCGTAAAACCGAGTGTTCTTCCGTACCTGTCGGCCGGAACGAGTTTTGTAGGTTACAGGAATCGGGGATGTTGCGTAGGTCGGATCCTGTGAAGTTTTCTTGCGGTCATGTGTCAGCGGAGCCGAGGTGGGCAATCCGGGCTCGCCCTCTGGGTCCGTCGTGAGATAAGCTGGCTTCAATCTGTCAAGCGAGACCGTAATTTCTTTGTCTCCGTGAAGTATTAAATAGTGCTTCTCAGTCCGCTTTAGAATTAGGTAAGGCCCAGAATAGGGAGGTATTAGAGGCCTGCGTACGGCGTCTTCCCTAAGAAAAACGTGCGAGCATTTCTTCAGGTCTTCGTGCTGAAACACTTTCCGCTCGGATGATCTCGATTCTGCGGGTTTAAGCCTTGCGAGGTCTTCCTTCAATAGCTGTAAGGAAACTGCTGATTCCTGACGAATGGGAGACTGTTGAAAGAACTCTCCTGGGAGCCGAAGAGGTTGGCCGTATAGTGCTTCGGCAACGGACGCACCCATGTCCTCTCTGAATGCTGAACGTAATCCCAGGAGGACCGATGGTAATACTTGTGTCCACCTGTCTGTGTCGAGGTGCGCCGTGAGGGCTGCTTTTAAGGTTCTGTGGAAGCGTTCAACACACCCGTTTGATTGTGGGTGGTAGGCAGTCGTCCTTTTTTTGTCTATTCCCATGAGGACAGTAAGCCGTTGAAATATCTCAGCCTCAAATTGACGGCCTTGATCAGTAGTTATTCTGCATGGCGTACCGAAACGCGAGATCCAGTGGGTGTAAAAGGCTTCACTGACCGTAGCTGCAGTTATATCTTCAAGCGGTATGGCCTCTGGCCATCTCGTGCCGCGATCAATCATTGTTAGGCAGTATCGCTTTCCATTTGACGTGGGTAACGGTCCTATTAGATCCAAGTGGACGTGCTCAAAACGCTGCGCTCTCTTGAACGTCCCTAATGGTGTCTGGGTGTGACGTTGTATCTTTGATCGCTGACAGGGGATACAAGACTTTGTCCAGGTTCCAACATCGCGGTTCATTTCAGGCCAGAAGAATCTCTGAGATATAAATTTCCTTGTTGCCCGTACTCCTGGGTGACTAAGTCCATGCAGTCGGTTGAAAAGATCCTTTCTAAAATCTACAGGAACATATGGACGAGCCTTTACGGTGGACATTTCACAGAGAAGCGATTTGTTGAGTCCGGGGATTTCGATGAGTTTGAGGTTAAGTCTTGGGTTTTTCTTGAGATCAGCGGTGGATGGGTCCTTTTGCTGGGCGTCAGCTAGTGCTTCCAGATCGTCTGGGGCTTGTACTTCTTCCAGCCGAGAAAGGGTGTCCGCTACCATATTTTCTTTGCCGGGCTGATACTTGATGTCTGTCGAGAACTGACTAATGAAGTTCAGCTGACGAATGCGCCGGGGACAAGCACTGGAGGGCTTTTGATCGAAGGCGTGAACAAGCGACTTATGATCCGTTATTATGGTGAAGTTCAGACCTTCAAGAAGTGGCCTGAAGTGTTTCACAGCCTCGTACACTGCCAGCAGCTCCCTATCATAAGCAGAATAATTCTTTTGAGCCGATGATAAGGCCCTGGAAAAGAAACTTAAGGGTCTCCAGACGCCCTTCTTCCTCTGCTGCAACACTGCACCTATACCGGTATCGGAGGCGTCACATGCAAGAGACAGATCTTCATGAGTAGACTGGTGAGCCAGTTGTGCGGCTGCTGCGAGGCTCTCTTTGGTCTTCTGGAACGCTTGAAGGCTAGTATCAGTCCAGTTTACAGGTCGCTTGTCATTCTTTTTTGTGTTGTGCAGCAAACTATTCAGAGGTGTCTGGACACTGGCAGCATTAGGGATGCATCTTCTGTAAAAATTAACCATCCCGAGAAATCGACGAAGTTGGGAGATGGTTGTTGGTTGCGGGAAGTCGGCGATGGTCTGGACTTTGGAAGGTAGTGGAGAAATTCCGTCGGCATTTACCCGGTATCCGAGGAAGTCGATTTCTGTTTGACCGAAGACACACTTAGCTACATTGAGTGTCAAACCGTTCTCGTCCATCCTCTTGAAAACTTCCCTTATGTGCCGTTCATGTTCTACTTCGTCAGCTGACGCGATGAAGTAGTCGTCCAGATACGGAAAGAGAAATGGAAAATCACGGAAGGTTGTGTCGGAGAACCGTTGGAAGGTCTGGGCGGCATTCTTTAAGCCGAAGCACATTCTGGTGAATTCTATGAGGCCAAAAGGAGTTATGATTGCTGTCTTTTCCACGTCTCCTTCGGCGACAGGGATGTGGTAGAATGCCCGGACGACATCCAGAGTCGAGAAAACCTTTTTTCCTTCCAGTTGAGTTGTGAAGTCCAGAAGGTTTGGTACAGGATATCTGTCCGGGACGGTTTGCTTGTTAAGCATCCGGTAATCGCCACAGGGTCTCAAGCTACCATCCTTTTTAGTGACCACATGCAATGGGCTAGACCACGGACTTTTTGACGGTCTGCAGATGCCTTCATCCATCAGCTGCTGGAAGTGTTCCTTTACGCGCTTATACTTCTCTGGAGGGAGTCTCCTTGATCTGCTTCTCACAGGGTTCCCTTTGGTCTCAATGTGATGCTGGACTACGCTGTGCGAGGGTCCTCTAATTGGAGACGGGCGAGTTAGGTTAGGGAAGTCTCGGAGAATGTGGGAGTATTTGCAGTCGCCAGGAATAGTTGATATAGTGGGCACCGATACCATAGAAACAGTACCAAAGGCTGCAAGACCAGTTTTGTCATCGCATAGTCGTTTAGTTTTCATGTCGACCAAAAGCCCATGACGAGAAAGGAAGTCAGCGCCAATTATTGGCCTCCCCACGTCTGCAACGACGAACGTCCAACGGAAGGGTCGCCGTAGTCCAAGATCCAGGTTCAAGGTCGTCTCTCCGTAAGTCGGGATGCGGGTGTTGTTTGCGGCGATGAGACTGTAATCAGTCGGTAACTTGTGTTTCTGTGGGTTGCGTGGAACGGTTGAGATGGAAGCCCCCGTATCGATGAGGAATATGTGCCCTGACCGCTTATCTTTTACGAAAAGGCGGCTTTGTGGTTGGGCTGAGGCGATAGCCGCTTGATCCGCCTGCCCTAGGGGTTTTTTGGCTTAAAGTTGCAGGGCTTCGTGCATTTCCTGGCATTGTCCTTAAACCTATGGTGGTAGAAACATACTCCACCACGGGAACTAGATCGGCTACGAGGATGGCTGCGGTGGTTATCTCTCCGAGAGAATCTGTCTTGTCCCCATGGTCTGGATGCCTGGCGTAGTTCGGCTACGTCGGCGCGAAGGGATCGCAATTCAGCTACTTCGGTGCGTAAGGCTCGCAGTTCTGTGACGAGCTGGTCGATTGATGACGGAGCAGTCGATCCGGATGGTGATGGTTGGGGTTGCTGATGTTGGGAGAGGGAAAAGGCCTCGGGTGGGTTGTCAATCTCGGCGATCTTATCTGCCGTTGCTGCTAATTTCTCCAGATCATCTTGGCCTGTTGCAGTTAGAATAGCTTGCATTCTACTGGGTAGATTTCGCAGCCATAAGGTCTTCACCATCTCCCTGGAAACAATCGTCCCGGCTTGTTGAAGCATAACTCGCAAAAGCTGCGACGGTCTCTGGTTGCCTAGTTGGGTGTCCTGTAACAGCCTCTGAATCCTTCGGGTCTCTGATTCCCCATAGACTTGGATGAGGCGAGCTTTGAGGTCGTCATAAGGTGTGCTTGTGTTAGCCCGGTCGATAAGATCGGCAACCTGCTCTAGAACATCCATGCCTAGATTCGCCATGGTCGCTTGATACTTCATTACTTGCGTAGAGACCTTGGAAGTAAAGAAAACTGCCTCCGCATGTGCGAACCATAGAGAGGGATTTGCCTTATGGAATGGTGGCAAGCGGTTGTGAGCCCCGCTGAATGCTGAAACCTCCACTTCTACCTGTGTCGGTTGGGATAAGGACACGCCGGTCAGTGGCGTCGATAGTGGTTCCTGAGGTTTGCTATCGGGGTCACCATTTGTTGGGCCCATTGTTGAAGAGAGGTTGCTAGGTTGCCACACAAACTTTTAAAACATAAAAATAAACTTCTTTATTAAAAAAAAAAATAAATAAACTTAATAAAGGTGAATGATAAATAAAAATAATGTTCTTCACTTCGGTATATCACAGGAGTGTAGGCCCAACTTAATGACGTCACTGGATGAGGCAACAGTCTGGAGTGCGGAACCTCTGCGGCGGTTATCCGAACCTCTTTGGCGCACAGGTAACCATGAGTAGAGGTTACAGAGAGTAAATAAATGAGTGAGTAGAGAAATAATGGAATCACTCACTTATTCTCCTGACAGTGGTCCGTTTGCGGCCCTCTTATTTCGTGCAGTATGGTGGGGGAGTTGAAGTAGGTGAGGTCGACACTCTGCCGGTCGGTCACAGGAGAGAAGGCGGAGATTCAGCCGGCGTGAGCATGGGAAAGCTACTACTTTTCTACCACGGTGACGGTGGGGGAAACGGCGGGAAAGCGCGGTAAATCCGAATTTGAGTGATGCTGCTACACTCACAACAGAAAATAAAACTATCGTTCCTTTTTATACTTGTTGATATGACAATGTGAATCTATGTAATATGAGAATATTTACTAGACCATTACAGACGATAACTGTAAACGAAAACTGTGACTATGATAACACTATGCATGTGATCACATTCATCAAGTTTTAATTATCAAGTAATCATAATCAAGCAACTAATCACATTCACTGTAATTATAATCATGTAATTACAATCACCTAAATCATTTTATCACAATGACTGTATGTTTTTGAAACTTCTCACTGTATAAAATTCAAAAATTGTGCTTGATCTAAATAGCTTATTTGATTTGGAGTCTCTGCTTCTATGCTTAATTTGAGACCAAATGTTGAGTTTGTTTGTTGAGGAACAGCAATAAAGAGAGAAATTCGCCATTGGAAAACAGAAAAATACATCTGTTGCGTGTTAAGATCACTGATAAAAACTGGCTTTATCAATTATGGGAAAACGTAATATTTTTGGGATATTAAAAACTAGATTAAAATTATATTAGCTTCTACTGTTAAGATAAAGAATGCTCACTTATTACAATTTTAGAAACGGTAAATAAACAGAAGTCTGTCACATGCTTAATTAAAGACAGGAATAAAAAGGAATAAATTTGAGTAATTTTAATCTCACAAGCTGGAGAAGGGAAGATGGATAAAACTGGCTCTAGACTGGTCAAGAGGGAAGAGTGAAGGACGAATCTCTACTTTTATAATTATACTCACACTCTCTATACTTTACTAGTTCCAATTTAAACTGACTTAAAATTGGCTTCTTCGGGTTTTAAGATGTTAGTACTTTGCAAATTTTTCTTTACACTGATAATAAGAGATATAGGCAGCTTCTGTTCTACTGAATGTGTTCAATATCGATTCTTTTATTCTGCATTTACAAGAATAAATCGATCTAGGTGATTAAGATCTAAGTTAGATCTAAAATTATCACAGCCTTAAAATAGTTTTACAATTTTACAGAAGAGTTCCAGTGTTTTATTATTTATATACATAAACAAGAATTATTAGTTATTACTAATTTAAAATATTTAGGAGGAAATTTGGGCAAGATAATTGATAGCAAAGGCTGGCCAGAGACTGATGTGGAGGGAAGATTAATAAGTAATGGGTTCAATATTCATACTTACATTTTTAAATATGTTCTTTAAATATTGTTTGCTAAGGTGCTATATAATTTAAATGTTAGAAAATTAAATTTTTCATCTGTTTTGTATAACTTTTTCTTCCTATTCTATTCTATTTTTCTCATAACATTAATAACAAATAAATATTACAGATTGTTTTAGCTGGCCACCTTCAAAGTTATCTTTCTTTCATCTAAATTCATCCAGACGTGAATTAGTTCAATAGTTTGTAAGCAAAATTTACAAACAAACAAAATTTAGTTTTTATATTTTAAATATAAGGGCACACATTCTTCCCTGGAAGTTACATTATCAAATTGTTTTTCTTAATTGGCGTTAATTGTTAATATGTTAGGGAGTTTAAATCTTAGAAACTACATTTTAATGCTTTTAATTGATGTATTAATGTTTTTATATTTATATATTAATAGTGCGTGCGTGTGTGTGTGTGTGTGCGTGCGTGCGTGCGTGCGTGCGTGCGTGTTTGTGTGTGTGTGTGTAGCTTCTCATATCAAATCGTGTCATAGTGCTAACGTAAATAGCTTGCTTTCTTTATAGGAAATTCTATAAAATGCAAAAATTAGAAATTATTGGTTATTCAAACTAATTATAGCAGCAATTATTAACAATTTTCAATACATTAACATTTTTATTTATTTATTTAAATTTAATTATATATTATTAAGTTGTTATTGTTTTTTACAATTATTTTTATGTGGAAATATAAAAATAAGAAATGAATGTTATTTATATTATTATATTTGAGAGTTCCATGAAGACTTTGTCTTATCAATCACATGTTCTTAATGAAGAAATATCACGTCCCAATGCCCCCCTCCCCCTATACTTTATTCCGTAAAGATATATTTTCACCATTCGAATTTCTGTAGAATTTTAGCTTACTTTTGATGTTTGATATATTTCTTATTTTATCATAATTCTATCCTAAAAAAAAAAGTTTTAAAAAACATCTCTTAATTATTACACAATATATAATTTTATACTTATATAAAAATTAATTTTACTATGCACTTTTCAATAATTTATTATATCAAATAAAATTTCTAATTTTGAATGTTTATTTAAAAGTTCGTTGAAAATTAATTATAACTATTAGAACGATGTTAGTTTGAAAATTAATAATGTTGAAACTTTATTATCTCTTTGAGTTGTTCTTAATGAATCCGCCAAATCGAGGGAATTTTGTTTCCTAATTATTCTAGTGTTCTCTCCGGCTTGTAAATTAAATTGAATTAAATTTCCTTATTTAACTCTTGTTTATATCCATCTTTAATATAAATGAAAAATCTGCTCGATTTACGCAGCTCCTGTGTGACGGACTTTGTTTAATCAATTTTCGGATAATACATGTCTTGAAAAATGTATCACTAAATTTTAAGGGGGTCATGATTTCAATAATGATTTTTTCGGTCAATATAACACTTGTTTATTTATCTTTAACAAAATAGACTAATAGCTGAACTCAATTTTCTTATGACGAGGAATTGGTCAGAAATTCAGTCCTGGAATTTGTAGAAGTAAAAACCAATTTGTAAACAAGAAAGTTTTATTGTTTCTGAAGTTTTGGTCTAAATTTCAAGCCTTCATCAGAGCAATGGGGGTGAAGTAGAGAAAAGAGAGAGAAAGAGTGAGAGAGAGAGAGAGAGAGAGTCCTGCTTTAGAGTAACTAAATGATATCGGAGAAGATTTCCTATTTTGTATAAATTTTGACTTAACCCTCTACGCTGGAAATGACAGAGGAAGCAGAGAAAGAAGAAGAAGTTTTGAATTGAACTACAGGAGAAATCCGAATAGTTGTTTCCTCTTTGGAATGCGCTGAATTTTTGAGGTTTGGGCGGAATGAAGTTGGACGGCTCTAGATGGCATTGGACAAGGAAGGCTCCTGAAGATTGACTCGGTCGAAACGCGAGAGTAGAGCTGCCATCAACAGGTCGCCAGAACCGGCCACCCCACAACCCTCTCAAAGGCTCCCTCGACAATGCAGAGGAGGGGAGCTCCGCCCTTTGTGCTCCGAGGGTTCTCACCCTACCAACCTGCTCCGGAGGTGCACCGCTTGCTTCAACCCTTCACCCACTTTTTAAATCTCTTCTTTTTTTTTTTGCTTCCATCGGTTTAGCAACTTCCTGTAAGTTGGGGGAGGAGCTTGTTCTTCGGGATAAGAAAAAAATTTTAAAGACTGTTAAAGACCGTTGAATTTATTTAAATCAGCTGTCAAATGATTTTTAAAACCTTCCAGAAATTTATTCAAAACCTAAATAAGTTTCTAATAGATATTTATACATTATATTATTATTTACACCTTATANATATTCTATCATATTACTTTTATGATGGAAATGAACATGAATCACAGATAACAATTATATATATATATATATATATGATAACCCGTCCTGATATCTGAGTTATGTAGAGGGATGTAAGACACAAATAACATTTTTTTTTTTTAAATACTGGTATTAGTTGTGGTCTCTAATCCCACGTTAATTTTATACAATAAATGCAAGGGAATGGAATAAAAAAATCTTACTAACTCTCCAGGGACTCGAACCCGGATCTCGGGATTTCAGGATTTCTGGCCTGAAAAGCAGGTGATCCGGGTTCGAGACCTGGCTGAGGTAGTAAGATTTTTAAAAATTATATTCCCTTGCAGTTATTGTGTAAATAACAATAATATCCATCACTTGGAGTAGACATGGCTTAGTGAGGTAGAGTGAGGACTTCAGCTTGGTTATTAGTGGGCTGTATTCCCTCCTGTGAGAGCTAATATTATTTCTGTGGAGGTCTCTATGAAATAATCTCTGCTTACACGTCCCGGTTAGAATAGTCTGCAGACCTGTAGGATAGCCAGTCCTGATATCTGAGTCATGTAGAGGGACGTCAGACACAAATAACAATAATATCCATCACTTGGAGGACACATGACTTAGTGAAGTAGAGTGAGGACTTCAACTTGGTTATTAGTGGACTGTATTCCCTCCTGTGAGAGATATTTATCATTATGGTCCATAAAACCATTTTTATTCATAAATTTGGCATGGAAAAATATACAGATCTGTACCAACAGGGTGTCTCGTTCTGATTTGAGAACAATAAAGAATGACATCTTACAATAAGACTCATTCTTTACTTATATATATATTTTCTCTACATGGCATATGGCTCTGTTCCCTCTGACAATGTACCCAAACGAGAAATACATAAAAACCTCCCAGGTCGCAGATAAATCAGTAAAGTTAACGGGCAAATATCACTGACCCAATAAATCCATCTGGGAATTATTCCGACATTTGTGAGTCAAATCTGACACAGCCCCCTTGATAGAACTGTGTATCTTCTCCGGCAAGATAGACCACCCTCTCTTGACAACTCAATTCAATTCGTCGAGAATTTTGGAAAAATTGGACTTTCGTAAAAATCCTATGCATAACTATTATTTTATTTAGCTATAAATTATTGAAATAGGTACTAATTTATCAACTTCCTCATTAGGAAGCTTTAGAAATTAGTACCATAAACTTATAAAACAATGAGTTCCACATATGGTACGTGTGAACATGAAAGACATGAAATTAAAATACTAGTTTTCGAAACTAGGTTTATTAATGTTATTAATACTAGGTTCGAAAAACAAACTTAAATTAAATTGTATAAATATCATCACAACTCAAATTATTCACTTCGTGAGTATCATCCCTTATTCCACGTATCACTTAATACATTTTAGAAGATGCTTTCTTTATCATATTAATGTTCTACTATAGTATTTTGTTTTTCTTATCAAAAGAAAAGACAATGTACTTCTAAATACCATTATGTTATTAATAATGATAATAACTAACCCATAAGAAAAATTTACTATAAACAGAGACCGAAAATTGGTTTTTCGAATTTCTATAATGTAAAAGTATTACTCTCCACTAACAACATTAAAAATTTATAGCTTACATCGTATGTAAACTTTATAGTGCATTTGTCAGATTTATCTACTTAATTGTAGCATTTTGTTATGAATATGGTCATTATGTATGACAAAAAAACAAACAAAGCTATAAAACGATCTTATAGATCGAATTTCAAGTAAACCTCTCTTTCTCTGTCTGTACATTTTAGTGATAAAGAGAGGAGATAGATAAATGAATAAATGTATAGAGAGGGAGATAGAGAGAAAGAGAGAGTAATATGAATTAGAGAGAGTAAGTGAATTAAAATTGTGTTAATTCTTCCAATTAAGTTATTGTTACAAGTAAATAACGAATTTGGTTTTATTTATTTACGAAAAAGCGGATACCAAAGTAACTACAAAGAGCGAAATGACTTTTAGCGAAAAATATCTGGAGCGTTATTAGATGATTTTAGTTGGGGTTCGGTAAAGGTAGATCCAAAAAAATACAAATTTAAAAAAAAGGTGTATTTTTTTAAAAGATTATCTACCAACGTTTCGGCTTACATTGTAAGCCATCTTCAGGGCTGTCTATCATGAAGACGATAGAAAAAACTCTCCTTTTGAATATCTGGAGCGGTTTGTTGGAGTAAATTCGAATTATTTTCGAAAGAACCTCGAAGCTGAAGAAAACCATAAGAATTGTAAAATGATAAAATATGGTAATTAAGAATTAACTTTACGGCTCAAAGAGACAGTCGGTGAAAAAAGCCCGAGCTGGTTGCAATGTTAATATATNTTTGAAAAGGAAAGTTTGTTGACCGTAGATATTATTCTAAGATGATTTTAGTTGGGGTTCGGTCAAGGTAGATCCTGGCCCTTCATCAGTCAGGAATCTATGTGTATAGATCCTCTAAATATATATATATATATATATATATATATATATAACAGGTATTTATGTATGTATGTATATAACAGGTATGTATGTATGTATGTGTAGTTTTTCTGCACAATACCAGGAAAAATGTTTTTTTTTCAAAATACATTTGAATACAGCTCTATCAGTGAAGATGGCAGGACCGCTCAAATTATATTTTGTTTAATTTATTCTCAACTATTTTAGGTAGGTTTTGGTTGGATTTTGAATAATCATCTTGGGAAAGATCATTTCACTGTAATGGAACTCTTTAAAATATTGAGTAGATTTGAGTGTGAGATGTGAAAAATCACTTCTGTTCACACATTCCTGCTGTGCATACACGAGGTCTTCCAGGGAAACATCTGCTTTCGTTTAAATCAGCTTCCTGAAAGAACTGTCGATCCCAAAAAACAGCTGACTTGGTAGATTTTCTGTCTACTGAGGGATTCAACTCCATTGTTTTACCCCTGGGAGAAACTAGGCCAAAGCTGTTCTCAATTACTGCCAGAGTTTAATCCAGAAATTAAATATTTCTTTATTTTTATTATGTACCATTTCAATTTTGACATTCATTATTTGAAACCCCGTTAAGTGAAACCTAATACAAAATAGTGTAATTTGATGCGATAAATATTTTACCAAACAGTATATTCAGTGGCTCTTTGTAATTTGACTTTTTCCCTTCTCTTTGGAAAATATACTGCATTTTGAGTGCCATTAATGAATCACTTCAAAGTTTGGAGATTCCTACCCTGAACCAGGAGTAAAGAGAGTCCAGTAGATTTTGGGGTCTGGTTGTAGGGAATGCCTATAGGATTTTTTTGGAAGAGGTAGTTTTGCTAGGGAGAATCTGTCGTTAGAATGATTTTTTTTTTTCAAGTGAAAGGAATAAAGATGAATTTGGCTAAATAAAAAATAAATAAATAAATAAAAGTGAA
>KZ807361.1:286847-324376 GCA_000696205.2 Oncopeltus fasciatus | reverse complement strand
TCAAGATGTGACGTCATTGTGTATATATATATATATATATATATATATATATATATATATATATATATGCGTGAGTGTGTGTGTGTGTGCGAATAGGAGAATTTTTGTAAAACAACTTCAAAATTTGCATCAAAGGGTGCAAAAGTGAATTGATTTTCTTATGAGAACGCTGGAAAATTGATGGGTGCTAGTTTGCAGACAGACAAATCTATATCACCTTAATGGAATTGGTGAAGATCTGACATTTTATTTTTTTCAAAAGTCGTGCATTTGTGGTTAGCTTAGTTTCATTGAGCTAGATCTGCTAAAGCAAGATGGACGGGCATTTTACTGCTGCTGCTTGTTGCATAACAGCAGTTTTCTTGCGTTTTGGTACAACTATGAAGTTTGCCAGTGGCTGTGAGTCTGTTCGGAGTCCGCGTACAAGTCGGAAACCGATCCGAAACCGGTCGCCGAAAGGCTGTCTGATATCCCTGGCGTATCGGAAAGCAGGCAGAGCAGCCGGGACACAATGGAAAAGTGAAAGTGTACAGGCTTACATAACGCCCGGTTAACTGTGTCAGAGTCCGCCCCTCTCCTGCGGGGGGTTGTATGAGATCTCGTGACGCTACCCTGCGAAGGCAAATCTTACCCCAGCACAAACTACCCCTTCTTCATTCATCTTCACTTATTCCCAGAAACTTTTTATCTATTGTCTTTTCATTATTAAAAAAAAAAAAGATTCTTACATTAAAAAACAAAACAAAAAAAAAACTGAAAAATATCATATTCATTTAAGAATTTCATAAACTAAAGCAATGCATCACAGAATATTTGTTTATGGACGCCAAACGGTGTAAATTCTCTCTTTCATTGGTTCAATACATCTCAATAATGAATCCAGACAGCTACATACCAAATTTCACTTGGGGTAACTGAAAACTTTGGCTTGAGAAATGTTAACATAGACTCAACATTCTTTGTGTAATATATATATATATATATATATACTCCATTTCACATTTTGTTTTTCTCATATCACTCCATTCCTACTATAGAATGTTATCTAACAATAAGGGAATGTTCCTGACAGCCCTTGAACGATGATTGATGAAGTGCACTCTCGTGCTTAAATGTCATCCTTTTACCTAATTGAACTTCAATGTATTCATCACTCCCGGATTGTTCTGGCTACATTTTTTATAAGCACTATTCCTCCTAAATTTTAATATTAATAAAGACATTTAGTGTTCATCTAAAATTACTTTTAACAAATTTCACAACGAAGTTAGTTCTNACTGGTATATATATATAATTTGTTTATTTATTTATTTAATTCACTGACATTTTTTAATTTGCCTTGAGAACAACTTCAACATCTTTGAAACTCGCTAAATACGAATACATTTTTGCACATATACTTACACATATATACTTAGTGTATATTTTTTTCATATTTAGAAAACTATTTTAATATACATTTTATTGTAACGTTATTTTTTTTTTTAAATAAGGAATAAAACAATTATTTTTTGGAAGATTTAAATTTAAACATCGCCCACTTCAATTACAAAAGATAGAGATAGGACGAAAACTTTATGAATAAAAACTGTGTATTTCAATACTTTCGTTAATGGTGAATATGCTAAGTGTAAATGCTTGAAATTTGTAGTTATTTTGTTGGAAGTTTTAACAATTAATTTAATTTCTTACAGTGTTATGAATAAATTCACATGAGAATATAGGCTCGAGGATATGGCTCGGCTCATCCTACATTCCAAATTTTAGTAATATCAGTTTACAAATTTAAATTTCTATAGTTTAATATTATAAGCAGAATAAAATGTAATACTTATTGCTTGTTGGGAGGACGGCGAAAATGGAGGGTACGGAAAAATGTCAAGCTCCATGCGTTTCTTTAAATGTCAAGTCAACATGTGTAACCTTAAAAATGGCTGAGTAATTTTGCTACGTCTATTTGCTTCAAAGGAGTCTCATACGAGGCACAATTTCAGAACAACAATAACCGAAATTACAAAATAATTAATATTCGATTGGGTATAATAGCCTAGCTGTTGATCGCCCAAGAACCTGTTCCTATTTCAAATTCCCGGGTATGCCCCAGTATTGAATAAAAGCTTATTATTTATTGTTATTGATATTCTGGAGTTGTGTAGAATTTCTCCCTCCCTTCCTATCTCTCACTTCCTCCCTCAACATTATGTCTTCCGTTCAATCCTCTCTTCTTTCCCCTTCTCTTTAACCCTTTTTATTCCCCTTATCCTGCTATACCTTAGAATCAGCATTGTACCAAAGTGGTTCCTTCATCATTCCATGCTTCTCTACTCTTCTCTGGGTCTTGTACTGGAGTAATGACGTGTTTGTCTACGCTGTTCTGGAATGTTCTGATGGTTCGTACCCTTTTGACATTCTTTATCGAATCATGGGCTCACTTCTGCTATTATTCGATTGTCGAAGCGTCCCACCACTCACTTGCGATAAGGTCTCCCTAAAGGCGATCAGCTTTCAGTTGGTCCAATTAAAGTTTAAATATTCAAGTAAACTTTCACTCTTGGTAGATTATTTAAATAATTAATCACTCATAATATTATATATTCATATACAGAGAAACTTTTTGTATAATTTTGAAAGTACTAAATGCAATTTCTTTCAAATGGGATTTTTTCTGAAATCACTGTCAGTGGTTTTATTTATTAGTCTTAATTTTGAACAGAGAGAAAAATTATTTGAACTGGGACAATAACAAAAACGGCACATTGCTATATCCGTAAATTTATTCATGTATAAAAAAATATATAAATGCATACAAAAAGAAATTACCTAGAAATTAATTAAGAAATTTATATAATTATAAATACGTCACTTGCCCAGAGTCTTCGGTGGGAATTTATGATCGAAAAAACGTTGAACATCATCTGACTTAAAAATTCTTCATAAAATATTGATAAGTTATTTAACTAACTCAAGAAGTCAATACTTCTCTAAATTCTCTAGCATAATCGAATTTATTCGTTTTATAAATTGTGTTAAATATTTATCTATTCAGATTCGAAATTCGCACGCATCCGTGGGACATCATTCCGGCGCCAATAAACTAAATAGAACTTTGCTTCGTCGAATAGGGTTTTGGCTGTAACAGCATTGGCGCTTCTGATTCGCCACGATTACTGATCATGTGCCATTCTCTCATATAGTCTATTCAGTACTAGGTCCTGTTATTCAGTACTAGGTCCTGTTATTCAGTACTAGTTCCTGTTATTCAGTACTAGTTCCTGTTATTCAGTACCAGTTCCTGTTATTCAGTACTAGGTCCTGTTATTCAGTACTAGGTCCTGTTATTCAGTACTAGGTCCTGTTATTCAGTACTAGGTCCTGTTATTCAGTACTAGTTCCTGTTATTCAGTACTAGGTCCTGTTATTCAGTACTAGGTCCTGTTATTCAGTACTAGGTCCTGTTATTCAGTACTAGGTTCTGTTATTCAGTACTAGGTCCTGTTATTCGATCCGATGAAATGTAGCTAGCTACTTCAGTTCATTCCACGACAGAATGTAATGCAAGGTCTTTAAAGAATTCTTTTTTTGGTTGAAATAATTTGAAGGGAATAAGAGGGTTTTATGAAGAGACCAATAACAATCATTATTATATATTTATTATAATATATTTGTTGTTGTTTGAAGAAAACAATAGGTTTAAAATGTAATTTTCTAACGTTTCTGTTATATTTTTACGAAAAACTCTTTTTAAGGAAGGAATTTACGAATTTAATTGCGATGGATGAGCCCTTCTTTTAACATAATGTTTTTTTGTTTGTTTTTCTTTATAAATAAGGGAGGTATTTTATGTGTTAATAAAAATTTACCTACAGTTAAAATATGTAATGACTGTAACCCAAAATAATTATGTGTATGATTTACAAATTTTAAAGATGAAACGACAGGAAATTACAATATACTATGAATATTGGACTACGACTATAAATATTAACTGATTAAAAGCTTAAGAAAATAAAAATTTTCTTGTGGGATAAATTACAAATGGAGTATTTTCAAGAAACATCCTATCCCCTATTTCAATTTCTATCAAAATTTACAATTATTGTGAAAATCATAAAGACTTGATATAAAGTTTTAAAAATCTATATCTCCTCCTTCAATTACCTTTCAATATAATATGGTTTGGTACAATTCAGTTATTCTAGATGCCTATTAAAATTTTTCATTATTATTTTGTAGTGAATGTAATCGGTAATATGTTCACAATTGTTAAATAGTAATAAATCTACTGATGGGCTCATGACCGTGCAATGGCGTAATTACGTATCAATGCCCTTACTCATCGAACCTCGTTGGCACCGACCGGATAACCAGTCTCGTCTGCCCTTACCAAAACATCCAACCGGTATTCGGTTTGTTTTGGTGTGCGAAATTCATGTCTCCAAAGTCAGTTGTATCTGAATTTTAACCTATTTGTGAGGTTTTATATGCGCATAAGCAAAGGAAGAGTTCTGAGAGTTAACATTAATAAATTTAAGGTAATTAATGTTTTTTCAGGAGTTTATTTTTATGTAAATACAGTTTTTCTTTTGTATATTTTTCTTTATAAAAACACTTATATATAGAACCCCATTATTCTTAAAATAGTGACTAAGATATTTTCAAAATTTGTTAAGGACTTAAACACATATTTCCCCTCCTTTTTTTTTTCTCCAATTTTTTAAATCTTTTCTTTTAATATTTTTTCTTTAATGTATTTCTGTAAATAATCACTAATACACAATGTTAAATACAGACTAAAGTTAAATTTTCGGACCGACCGATGCAGCTAGCAGCAGAGGATTCTGCTCTGTCTCTGGATGAGAACAACCACATCTACGGCAAGAGGAATCTGAGTTATGCTTCCTGGCTGAATTATCTCAGTACGCGATGTAAAAGTACAAGCAAAATAAGTGGGTTTTAGCTCGTAAATCTGAATCTAAACTGGGAGATTTTACAGCGAGCGGCTGACATTGTGAGAAGTCCTCTTACTAATGCCTGCGAAGCTTTGAAGGAACTATTTCTTGTAAAAGAAGCCGTTTTATCTGCAACGGACGAATTGGCTACTATAGCTAACAGAACAGATGAACATTCATCAAAATGTGGAAGATAACCACAACACACAACTCAATCTCTGTAGGAGTACCTGGGAAGTACTCTTTGCGACTTGGGTGTGAGCCGGATTTAACAGATCTGGTGTTCACGAATTCGCCATCGCAGCAAAGTTCTGCCAGAAGAAGCCTAAAGCAGAAACTAGAGCAATTGCTGGTGACGGCAGCTAGGCCCCTATTCACCACTGCTGTTGTCTATGTCCTTCTAAGATGACACAAGATTAAACAAGATTATTAAACACTATGTCCTTCAAGATTCATGTCTTAGTGTTTAATAATGATTTATTGTTAGATATTTGAAAAAATCTTTAATAAATAGACATTATTAGCAGTCATATGAAATTTGCTTATCAAAATGGATATAATATTTTCCATTCTGAAGAACCAAATATCCCTGTGAGACCAACAGATGCCCAGGGACCTTTCTTTTTTTGTATTATCCTTAAATCCAACTTAAGGGAACCCTTCAAACTACGCCGCACACAGGAGTTGCTAGTTTTTTTTATCAGACATATTTCCCGTTTGTTATTTGGCTTTGCTATCAGCAGTACAGTGAGCCCCCATAGCTCCATCTTTAGTATGACATCTGTAATACACCAGAACCACCCAAATACAGTACGTTCACTTGCAGTACTGCAATACCAGTCAACTGCAGAATATTTAACTGAAGTGTACTGACTCAACCTAGAAAACTAAAAATGTAACTTCTCTAATTCTTTAATGAAATTTTTTTTTTTTGTTTGTTTTTTTGGATGCATGTACTATCCTTTAAAGCGAAAAAGATATTTAAAAAAAACATGTTTTTTATAAAGGAAAAGTAGTATTTTGGTTAGTTCCTTAGTAGCTTTTTTTTTTACAAGATTTTTGGAGGGGGGGGGGTTCATTCAAATCCCTAACATCTTCATTTGTTAGGGAAAAAATTATAGAATAAAATTACTTTGAAATGTAATTAATTACATGGTTGGAGGTTGGTTGGCCGTCGAGTATTATTCTGGGTAAATTAGTCAGGGTTTTGGCCAGGATCAGAAAAATAAAATACTCCAAAATTGTTGGTTAAGTATTTAATTGCTGCTGACGTTTCGACTTAACTTGAAGTATTTTATTTTTGTGATTCTGGCTCAAACCCTAACTAATTTCTGCAGCGTAATTTTATCACATTTACATTCTGTATTTTTTCATAAAACTTATATTAATAAAGATATTTAAGAATGCAATTTCGGGTGTTGGACAGGACCTCTAATTTTTAAAATACAAAAACCCAATTCAAGGTTTAGACTTTTCATTGTAACCCTTAATATTATTTATTTTTGGTGAAGGAGCGGAGTTTAGAGGGAGAACAAAATTTATAATCGTAATATCTTCATTTTTATTTGAGTTACGGTAAAGATTATTTAAAATATTGAATGTAAAATGTAATGTTCTAATGTTTGCGAAAAACCCTTATTAAGAAAATAATTTTGCTATGGTAGGTTGTCGCTTCTTTAGGGCAAACTTTAATGGGTATACCTTTTACGCCCATCGTTCTCCCTGGCATGTAAATTAAATTTCGCCATTTCCTCTTACTGACAATCATCTCTTGTGANTTTTGGTTAGTTCCTTAGTAGCTTTTTTTTTTACAAGATTTTTTTAATTAAATAAAATTTCTTAAATATTAATTGCAGTTTTTTCTTTAAACAATTTATGTTATACCAATTTTATATCAGAATTATATAATTCTCTCACTCTCAAAAAAACGAGCAATAATTACTCTCAACGTAAGATGAGAAATAATTTATATCATATTCCATCAAGCTCGTCATTTGCCTATTAATTTTCTGGGTCGTACATAATGGTCATTCCGTTACAACAAATATGCTTCCAATATGATATAAGACCATTCCATTCTCCTTTGAGGGCTGTGTCAGACAAGTTGAGACTGTCAAAACTGTCGGGAAATTATAGAAGGGAAAGTTATGGATATCTAATATATTTGAGATAACTTTTGAACTTATGGATGTTCCTTTAACTTAACCTTTATTTTTGAACGCACATCCAGCACTATACTAGGACAGTCATAATTCTTTTAAAGAAAGTTCTTAGTAAAATTTCTAAGAAAGAGAATAATTTCAAAGTTGATCGCTGTACCAGAGTCAGCTAACAGACATTTCTGTTCAGAAACAACTAATTTGTTGAGGACTCTCTTTCCCCTAGCGAACTCTTGCCAGCGCCGAAGAACGCTAAGCCTCCGAGGGTTTTTGAGGCGAAGTGAAACTTGGCTGACTAATTTTAGACGTTATTGTTGTCGGGTGAAAGCCTGGGACAACTCGTACGTTCGACTGGTGCCACACCTCCGCCCAGGAAACGCCCAAAACAGTTTGGCAAAACAAGGGGGGGGTCAACGTCGCCAACATTAAAATTAATCTGATTGATTTAAACCCCCACTTTAGCGCAACTTAGCATTAACAAATTATAAATTACATATGTGATTGATTACTATTCCAAAAGAATTAACTTAATCAAATAATTCATTCACATTGTTTAAGCCAAGACTTTAGGAGTTACAAATGATAAAGCCAAAATAGAATAACATTAATAAGATTCAGAGATTATAGCCAATTAAAAACATAATATAAAAAACAATATAATATATTAAATAACAATACAAAAGTCAATGATAAATTAAGTGTTTCGCTGACTATCCTTTATGACTCTCTAATCCCTTACTCCTTGCATTCAATGCCAGGAGATTATTCACAATAAGCTTTATTTAAATATTCCTTCGGTAAATTCAGGCTTTTTATTGCAAACTACTTAATCATATCATTTTTGGCTAAAATAGGATAAGGGAAAGGGCATAATAAGGGTAGAAAGAAATTTAAACATTGATATAATCTTTATCTTTATGATAGGGGCAAAACCTAATTTTCTAAATTATATATTGTATATATGTATATTATTTAACGCTTAATAAATGTCTAGGAATATTACCACGATTAAAGAGTCTTCTCCACATTAGTCCTTGCCCTTCGGCCTAGGGCAGAACATTGTAGTCTTAACTTTCAATATCTTCTCCAGCCTTTGGGATGTAATTCCTCATTTCCTATTATTTATTTGCACCTTATTGGAACATGGCGAATCTATTATGTTTGCACAGTTCCTACGTCATGGGCTTTCTAAGATTTTGCTGTATTGGGGAAGACATCTCTTATTCAGTCTTCTTCCACACAGACGCAGTGTAATCCTTAGAGAGTATTCCATTTTCCTTAACGTCCTCATTGGCCAAGTCATATGGCTTTAGCTGATTTTTCGATTATGTAAACTGAAACCTCATTTTATGCTACAACTGCATGACTGGCTTTTCCACATATGCCACACAATTACAAGAATTATTGATGGGCAGACGCATGCGCAGAGAGAGACCTGCTGCTTTGAAAGCGTTCCAGCCCTTCCGAGACGGACTCCGAGCAGGCGGAACCGAAAATTCTCTTACACAACTCATTCGGCCCACGTATATTTGTCGACTTTCACTGCTGGGCGGCTTCCTCTTGCCCGCCGCCCCACCACCTGAATCCAAATGAGTGGGCTCCGATTTCTGCTGAGGGTGTTATTGTTCGCGGGGGTGTAGGCACACTACAGTAGAGACTCTAGGGTACCAGAAGAAGAGGAGTCTCGAGGGAATTGTGGGCGATCGAGCTGTCCCGTGAAAGGCATGAGACCTTATCAAGGGAATGACTGAAGGTTCAAAGCCAGGGAGAGACCATCAGTTTTCACTAATAGAGGATTAAATTCGTAACCATATGGTCCTTCGGGAAGGACATTAACATCCGGTCCGATCTTGTTACATTTACCTATATTAATAAAACCAGGGACATCAAAATTTTGCACTGAACCGAAAGTCTTTGCCTTTCAATCTCATGCCTCATTTTATTCCTACAACAAATTGGTTACAGCTAAACTCAAAAAATCAAATAAATAAATGATAGTTGAGGGTATTAAATAAAACCTCATATATGTATGTAATATTTTATAATTTAAAGTTCCAATACTTACTATATTGTAGTGTACCCTTACCTGGGCTTGTTAAGCTTCATTTACACAATGGAAATTTGCTACACAGTGAAATAAATGTAATTCAAATCATTAATTATTACTTAAAATCATATATATAATTATTTATATAATGTTATAAGCTTTTGGATATCGAATATGGTTTATTTTAATAATTGGATATCTCATTGCGTCGCAAAAAGATATCATTTTATTATCTTCGATAGACCTATTCTTCTAAAATTCTGGAAATATTTCAGGAAAAATGATTGCGTGAAGTCTAGTATAGATAAATATTCCTATCTTGAGCATTTCTGAGTAGGAACTTGCTATTATTGAGTGTGTATTTGTATTTGTTTTGTCAGTACCGCCTGTAAATAAGCCTACTCAATGGATGTAAACAGCCTGAAGATAACCTCTTCCTTCAAACGACCCTCCGTTGAGGAACTTGAAAAATACATAAATAAATAAATAGTAAATGATAGAAGGTGCTATTTTAATTCTGCATCTAAAATAATCTATAAATACCAACAAGTGCCATGCCCAAAATAATCAATATTCCATCTCAGACGCAATCCACAACGTTTTCCGTAGCGAGTCTAAAGCTACTCTAAGTTCGTAATACGAATCTCGTCCTTCTGGACTGCTGACATCGAGCACTATTCTTTTATTTCACGTGATAGAATAATGTGTGTCACGATGGTCCAATGGTTAGGGCACTGGGCTAGTGTTTCGCGAAGCGTTTTCTTTCTATGGTTCTGTTTGTAATGACCCAGAGGATTCGAAGTGCACTCCTGGAAAAACTAAGCCCTAATCGGCTATCTTTCGTCAAAGGATGGGAAAAATAATGAGGCAGTCAGAATTCTCTAGTGTGCCATGGCTCGTGAATAAATGCATCTTTAACATGTATCTCCCTCCGGTTTCTTTAAAAATCTAATAGTTATGATTAAATCTCCTTCCCCAAAATTTCACATGCCAATTTTATAAATGGAAGGAAGTGCAAGGTGTATTGATTTATTGTTGATTCACTTTCAATTACTTGCTTTTGGAAATTTGAGGACAGGGCAGTGATTCGTTCTTGATTTACATTCACTTTCCAGTTTTCTCAGGCCGAGAAAATAACAGAAATATTTAAAAAAAAAAAAAAAAAAAAAATTTTAACAATAAGAGTGATTAAGTTGTGATCATGATGATGATTGATCGATTGATTATTGCCATCCATACAAGAACCCAAACAAAAATTGAAACTTCCGCCCACCTAAAACTGTCACATAATCCATTGTAAATATTTATTTTATGGCCCATGGACATATATCTCTGCTTAACTACAACTTCCTCCAAACAATCCTGCCGCCTCGCCAAACCCATCTGATTAAATGCAGACCATAGGTTAAGTAACTTTTCATGATGAATAAACGGTCCCCAATCACCACATATAAAAAGTGCAATCCTTCAAAATCTCTCTCAAATATATTTTAAAATATTTAGGGGATAATCCCTGGATCAATCCCCTCTGTCCCTGCAAATGACTCTGATAGGTGCAGACCAATCATTAGTTTGTATATCTCATTAAAATAGATCTGCTGAGTTGTACTTAGAAAGTCAGAAAAACAGGCGCGTTCCTCAGCCTCACTCTCTTCAGTCATGTCCCTAGGCCAGTAAGACCATATGGAGCTTCTTAGTCGACCCGGGGATGAGCTGTGTCAGCGCGAAGACATTACCCACACAGTACCTTACAGCCGTAAAGACAGCCTGCCTTCGTGGAGTGTTATATTATGCCTCGAGTCTGCTTCACGGTAAAAGTCCAATCAAATCCAATCACTGTACTATGGACTCTTTTCCCCATTTTTGTTAACCAGAGGAAATGGGTACTCGGTTTTCAAATTTCCTGGCATTTCAATCCGTAAGCAGATTCGTACTCATATCACCGCTAGCTTTCTGGAGTTAAGGAGTAATAATACTACTAATTCGAGTATTCACCCATAACAATAAATAAAAAACCAAAAAATGTTTTATAAATATTATTTTTTTGTGGTATTTAATCCCACGTAAATTTTAACAATTTTTAGTGCAAGAGAACAGAATAAAAAATCTAACTGTCCCAGCCAGGACACGACCTCCTTGATCTCCTGCTATCCGGGCCAGTGCGTTTTCCATTTACGCTACCGAGACAAGTCTGATAAGTTATTTAATTCCCCGCACAAGTGTCGAGAGTCCTGGCTGGGACAGTTAGATGTTTTATTCTGCTCCCTTGCACTAAAAATTGTCAAAAAATGTTTTGTTCTTCTCCGCTACGATTTTGGTACCCAACCAAAAAAAAAGAGAGAAATTCAACCTCTTTAATTCAGAGTGCAACACAGATCTCGTCCTTGAGATGTACTAATGCTTATATCTTACGTATAGAAATCATTTAGTTGCGATTAAATCTATTTTTTATCAGTCTATATGGCATGGGAAAGACAATCTTATCCATGTTCGTTTTTCCGATGGGAATAAGAGTCAAATTATTTCCCTACCACATTGGAGATCTAAAGAACTTTATGGGGGTCTTAAAAAAGCCATTAAGGGTTTATTGAAACCACTACTGATTTCAAAAATTGGTGGTAACTAATTAACTAACTAATTTTTAAAAAAAGCAACCCACAATAGCTTTGTTAATTGATACCCAATCAAACTTACAATTCTTAATAGTAATCTGAACTATTTTATGACCAAACAACTTTTTTCAGAGAAACAATTCAGGAAATAATTATTCATTCGCATCGGAATAACGAGCATGTATGATATTGTCCACAAAATTAACTGTACACTCCCAGTATTGTACCTAGAACCTTTGTTCTGGTGTGAACCAGAGCCAAAACATCTGGACCCTCAGTCTCCTCCTCCACCTTGTCTCCACATGTGAGTTAGTGTATATATGTTATATTGAAATAAAAATCAATATATTAAAACATTTAGTTATTGCTTTATATTAATTTCATAAATATTATTTAATCACTTCTTTTTTTTACAAGATCAACCAAAATTGGCCATTTACCAATACTCATTTTGACCCATTACTATGGATTATCAATAGTAAATAGAATCTGATTGAAAAAAGGCAGCAGACTTATTGGATGTACAGAACTTCAGCGATGCTGACTACTCATCAGATCACTATAAGGTGGTAGAGCAATTCTGCTAAAGAATTGCCAATCAACCAAAGGCACGGGCAGCAAAGACTAAAAAGTGTTGCATTGAGAAGTTTAAAGACTCGGAAGCGAGTAAGAGGTATGCAGTAACTGTAAAGAAAGCTGCGACGGAAAGAGTTAATAATAAGTTTTCTCCCCTTTTTTGATGAGTAGGATACTTCAGTAGTCTGAGAAAGAAATTGGGGAGACCAAACTAGATTTAGAAGGAGTTGATCAACAATGGCCAAACTTCAAGCATATGGACCATGTTGGATGAATGTTATGAGAATAACGTGGATCAGCACTACCTCTTCATAGACTACAGTTGATTGTATGAAAGTGTCAAGCAACTTTTGTAGTATCAGGCTATAACAAAAATGGGTATCCTGGAAAAACTAGAGCGCGCAACACTGGATGGAACTCGGGAGAAGGTGAAAAACCAAAATATTGAATCCAATAGCTTCCTCATCAGCAAAGGCTTAAGGCAAGGAGATCCCCTGTCCCCAATTGTATTAAATATAGTATTGTAAATAGTGATTAGGTCTATTAGGACAAATCCTGGGAGGACCATCTACAATCGAATGACAATGCATCTTGTGGATGTCGTTCTTATTACTGGTCGCATGAAAGCATCATTAGTGGGAGCATTCGATGTGAGCAGGCCTAAAAATGGCAAAACTCCATATTAATTAAAATACTTTAAACAAATATAAATGAAAAGAATGATACACAAGTAAAAATAAAGCCACACTGGATGTCCGGAAGTAAATTTTACTGGGCGCTTGGAAAAGTTTTCAGGTCGATGGTGCTGCCCTTGCAGTTATGGCTGTATAAGTTTCTGTGATATCTGAACATATGCTCAATGTGCGGAAGCGGAAAAACCTGAGAAGGATACACGGTCGCTTAAAGGAGAGACTGGGGAATAAACAAGGGCTCCATGAATTATACAAATCCCCGGATATCACCCGCTTCAAGAAGGGAAGAATATGGGGGCTGTAGAGGATGGAAGAGCAATGCATTCCGCATGGAGAACGAAGAAGAGGGCGACCCAAATTGCTGTCGCTGAAAGACGTAGAGGAAGACCCAGGGTCCAAAGATGGAGAGTATCGGCCATGGACAAGGACGAACGGAGGAGGCCAAGGTAGAGCCATCGATCATTATTATAAACTTGTTATCTATAAATTAAAATATGGTTAAGTGAAATTTTAATTTTAAATTGGTACTATGGATTCTTGGATTAATACAAGAACTGTTTCTAAAATGCACATTTACCTTGGTCTTACGATTCGAACAAAACTAGTTTGGAATATTTTTCAGAACTGACTAAATTTCAGGATATTTAGCTAATGGTAAATCTACGTAAGAAACATAATATAGTGAAAAACAATATAAAACATGTCTATATATGACTATATATGAGAAAAATGAATGAAAATAAAAAACCGTGTGTAATCGACAGCATAAAAAGAATAATGTTATATTTCCAATAACATTTGGACGACACTTTTATATAGTCGATTACACACAGTTTTATATTTTTATTCATGTTTATTTAAATAATAATATAGACATGTTTCTATATTATTTATGTTTCTTTTTTATTTTCAGCACTGATGAAAGCATGGAATTTAGGTCGAAACGTTGGCTAAAATAAGAACTTTTTTGGTTACAAATTGGTTTTTCTACCATGGTTACAAATTCTTCTACTACCATGACCGAATGCCCGACAATCCTCTTTTCGTAGTAGTTTAATTAGTTTTTAGTTTTACCGGAGTAAACCAAATTATTGATATTTTTTAAAAATTTATTATAATTTAAAGATATATTATATATGCGGCATTCTATAATATATCTTGAATTTTATTATTGGTGAGAAGTTGAGGGAATGTATGCTTTCTTCAAGTCTAGGATAGAAAAGGTTGGTGAAAGAGAGGAGCCCACTGACCCAGTGCGGTCGGAGTGACGACAGATCTGTTTCGCTAGGTCTATGCTTGAGCAATCCCAGCCCCTGCTTCTTGAGGCATTTTATCGGGATTTCACGGCGGTGGGGCAGAACGCGGGGTAGGTCTGGCTGCTTGCAACAGCCCACAGAGGGGTAACAACCCCCCAGTCGAGGGAGGAACGAAAATCATATTCATGTTCAAGCATATCAAGAATAAAAAAAAGAAGAAATAATTACCAAACCCCAAAACAAGTCTTTGTAACATCTAAGAGTGGGTTCACAAAGAAGAAGGTTATTTTACAAACAGAAATAGTTAATATTAGAGGGAAAAAAAACTGCATTCAGACACCGAACCTTTTTAGCGGCAGTCTACAATATGGCCGATGCCTCATCAGACGTCAGGATTATAATGTATTGAAATATAACTACATATTAATGACATGGAGTCGTAAGTAACCTGTTTCCCAACCTTTTAGAAAAAATAAATAAAGTGTAACTCATCGATTAAATAAAACTAGAATTTTATATAAAATAGTTACAATTGGAAATTAGATGTCAAATTCACGATAGTTTTCAGGGATCAGAAACACCTTGGTTTCTTTCTCTCAAGAGACTAGAATGCACTGGGTTTCAGTAATAGTAGAAAGATCCCAGACCTGATATTTACTGCATTTCATACAGAAATAGAAAAAAATAGGTCAATATTTAGTTAGAGAAATTGAATGTTTTTTTCTCAAATTATAAATTATAACTGATATTACTTATGAGCTCTTGTTAAGACTGCTTTTTTAAATATATATTACAATTACTATACAAGTAAGCATATACTCACCATGAACCCAATCCCGGCCATTTTGTGTTTCTTAAGGTCTTAAGACTGAGAAGGACACTTTCCTGAGAGAGTCCGCTCTAGGAGATCATGATGGTCTGCAGTCACGAGTCGTCCAACATGATCTTCCAATGTCACAACAAACTTCAAATTCACGCCACATTTATTTATATAGGGGCATTGATCCCTGTCTGGAGTAATAGAAAGGCTGGAGTAATTCTGACTGGTGTTGAAGAAGGGATTCAAGTAGAAGCAAATAGATCTACTTTGTCAGTGTCTGTCAGTCCGCCAATAATGACTAAATTTTCGGAGGTTTGTCAGAGAAGCCATCTCGGCTACCTCCTGAGCGAAAGAGGTCAAATGTACAATACTACATCTGTAGTCTAGAATTTGTATCGTAAGAGATCAGACGAATAAGATCCCTTGATCACACTCTTAGGATCCCTTGATCAACTAAATTTTCAAAAAATTTCTCAGCATAATTGAGTATCTCCAGAGATAAAAATTACTGGTAATTGGTTAGAATAAAGGCCATTAAAGGTGCTGCAAGGGGATAGCTCTCTACATTTTGTCAGATAATGCTTTATCTAAAATATCCAGAGGATTAGTGTCTGGGAAGGGTTAGTCGGAGATAGATAGCATGAGGTTTATCCTTTCAGTCCATGAGCTGTGATTACTAGTTAGCCGAAATCATATGAAGAGTGTCACCATTCTCAATTTTAAATGATTTCTAGATCTTCCAGATGAGAGAGAGGAGCTTATTAAGTTCCATGACGGTCTAAGCTCTTCTCAAGAAGTACCATTACCCCTACAGTTCCTATGTTCTTCTCCTCTCTGAGCACACTGTGACCTGAATGTCATTTGAAACTGTGTTTTTGTGATATGGTCTACTAGAAGATCTCGAAATCTGAAATTTGATTTCTTATATATCGTTCATGAATTTAATTTGATAGATACTCGTAATTAGAATAATTAAGATGTCATTTTCATTTCGAATCACCTATTCTAATTTTAATGACATATAGTTAGTCATTGGAGATCATAAAGCGCAGGTTGGGAGGGAAGCTGCATACAGATCAACAGTTGGAAGCCATAACCTGCAAGAATCATGGATTTTTGCGGCATCTAAAGGCCTAACAGTCAGAAGCATTTATTTTCTCAACAAAAAGTCCATAAGGGTCATGGCAAAAGCGCGGGGTCATTGGACGTGTTATTAAGTCGCATATTTATCATTTCTTTATAATAAATAGGCCCAGGACTTCACTCCTTGACGTGGGATCATACAGAGGAGATAATATTGACTCCGATCATTGTCTTCTTGTAGATAACATAAGAGGGAAGGTGACATCGGCAAAATACAATCGTCGGAACACAACTAGGCGCTTCAATTTTACAAAACTTGAGGAAGGCGCCTAGTTTAGAGAAACTCTAGAAGCTTGAGTTACATAAAACTGATCCTGAATTGGTTGTTAATGCTAAATAGCAATGCTGTAATGAGGTATTGCTTCAGCTTTAGAGGTATTGGAACTGGCAACAAAAACCTTGGTTTGACGAGAAATGTAAGACTCTAAATGAAAGAAGAAAAAAAGGCTTCCCGAAAAATACTGTCACTAGAGCGTAAAAGGGCTTTCACACAGGAGCTAAATCGCCTTCAATAGAAGAGGCTCGTGGGAGAAGAAGAGAGAAGAGAGCATGGGAAAGTAAAACAGTAGGGTGAAATAGGCGCTTTTGGCACACGCTTATGATGAAAATGGCAGACACCATGGTTTCCCGCCAAAAATTCTTACCTCTAAGCCTACCTCTTTGGATCAAGATAGAAGTGGTCAGGGTTTCATCTATGTATACCTCATCGCTGATGACTTCATAGTATCAAATTTTCCACAGGTGAGTGAGTCCGTAGATATTATAGCCAATTTCATAACTCATAAACTGTGACGTGATAAGAGTGACGTACTCCGTAGGTTGGTCAAAAGAGAACCTGGTTAAGTTGAACAACTTAAAGCGTTTAATAAAATAAAGATGGTTTTTACGGATAAAAACAACAGTCAGATCTTCAATCTCGTCATTGCGGATAGGAATTCCTTCAAATCCTAAGCACACGCTACTTGGGGAATAAAGAATTACTTATAACTGACAGGAAGGCAGCGCTGGGCTACTTTAAAGCTCTGCTGATCAAAGGGACGCCTAGTAAGGGTTCTAAGTAAGAGTTGGTACCTAGAGAATGAGGCACTAAGTCCAGATCACATTGACCCTCCAGACGAAGAGGAGATCCAGGAAGCACAGACGAAACTCAAGAACAACAAAATACGCCATACCATCCGAGTTTCTGAAGCAAGGTGGATATGAGCTTACCTTGTTTCTAAGGAATCTATTTCTAATCATTGTTTAAGGAAAGTCGGCCTTCGAAGTGGTCTGTTAATGACTTTTATATTCTCAATTCACAAGAAGGGTGATGCTCTACAATGCAAAAACTATTGAGGAATATGTCTTTTCCCATGTGTTTTCAAAGTTTTGTTAGCTGCATTATTTAATAAAGATCAGACAGGCCAACGACGGTTCATATCATCAATCATTGCCTTCTTCTCGAGAAGATCAGGGAATACGGAATAATCACACACCATGTGTTTGTTGACTTCCGGCAAGTATATGATTCTATAAGTAGGGTGCAAGTCTACAAAGCGATGAATAATATGCAGATATTTCCAAAACTAGTAAGATTCATGCGCATAGCAATGGGGAGGTTAACTTGTTCTAGGTAAGAATGTTTGGCGATCTCTTTGGAAGCATCAATGCGGGAAAAGGAGCCCGTCAGGATGATGGTTTGGCCTGTATTAAACTTGGCTCTTGAGACAGCCGTGAGGAACCGGGTATTCTGGCACTTCTTAACAGGGTTGTTCAGTAGCAAGGGTATGCAGACGGGAGGACGTTGGAGGCTTTGGAAGCTCTAGAAGGAGCAGCATCACATGTGGGACTCCTTATAACGAAGTACATTTGCGTGAACCAGAAGCATGGTATCCGGGAATATTTTGTCCAATTTGGCGCGTACAGAGTACAAGTACTGCGAGGTTTTGACTAATCAGGCACCCATGTGACTACCCGGAATAACGTTGGGGAGAGATAGATACATCCTGGCTCCTAATGACTCTTCAAAACAACCCGAACAATTTGTCAGTGTCTGCAAAGACCAGAATTTATAAGAATTGATTTGACCTATTTTTTTTTTTTTTTTTTCTGTGTTAGCCTCCCTTGCAACCACTAAGGGTCATTGGAGGGAGGGGCTATCTACAGGTTGCCACCCTATTTTAAACACCCATGGCTCAGGACAACCTTCTATATTATAAATAAAAGATTGACCTGGGCGGGATTTGAACCCGCGACGTCAGGATTGCGAGACCCGTACGGATCCCCTGAGCTATCCCGGCGCCCCTTGACCTATTTTGACATACGGCTCCGGCACATACAAGAACTCAGGAACTGGAATAGGCCATGTTTTAGAAGTAGATCCTAAGGAGACTTTACGGGCCAGTGTGTAGTAACGAAGACCGGAAGAGGACAACGATCCCCGAGGTAAAATGCCTCTACAAGACTTAGATGTGGATGATATAATCAAGTTTTCTCAGTTACGCTGGGCAGAGTCGCAAGGACGAATCCGGACAAAGTCCCACCCAAAGTCATATCGTACATACGTATTGGGAACATGTAAGGTTGGACGGCCCAGGCTCGATAGTTGATCGAGATTGAGTTGCTCCTTATGCACAAATGGAAGGGGGCAATAAGGAGAAGAGATGACTGGTGGTTTATACTGGAGTCATGGATATATAACAATCTATTTGAATAGATATTAATTTTTGAGATTCTCTCAAAATGTCCATCAATTTTCATGATATTTAATTTGAAGGATTTCTTGTCAATGACTTGCCCTAATATTGATGATTCCATTGATATATTGATTATTTATTTTTACTTACATAATTTGCTAACAATAAGCAACATTTAATTAATCGGAGTAGTTTGCCTAAAATGTTTCCTCTTAAAAGTTAAATCGTCTCATTAAAGTCGAAAAATTAATTTGAATTATAACTGATGTAAATTAACTAGAGTTTAGACTTCAAATACATTATATATTAATTGTTCCACTACATTTTTGTCCCCATGACGCAGTTTTTGAAAGATTTTAATAGACCTTCACCAGTCCTTCAATGGAGAAGCTAAAATATGGTCGGTTGAAAAAACTATATTCAGTATAAATATAAAATAAATGTATTTATAATTGGTTTAATTAGCATTAATAAAAAAATATAGCTGTATTTCTGAAGTTATTATTTTAGAGCAGTCCTCTAGATTTAGTATTGAGAAGTATAAACAATATGAAGACATACAAACCTTTATTATTCGAAATTATTTGGTGATGGTTCCTGCTTCCACCGTGGTCCTTTACATGGTACAACATGGTTATGTTTTCTTAACAAATATATCGCGTATTAAGTAAATGTATATTTCGTTTCATTCCCACATTTCTTAATTTCTACTAACAATAAATCATCTAGTTTTTAGATTTTTAAAGAGAATTTTAACAATGTCAATTCATAGAAAAGAATGATATGGGAATGTCATTTAATATTTGCCCTCTAAAAATTTTTTATTAAAAATGTATTGCGCATGTGAAAGATAGTGCTTGTGGCTGTAGAAACTGGCTTCAAAAATGGTTTTTTGTACATATGCAAAATAAATAACACGAAAAAAAAATAGAGTGCTATTTATCATTTTATTATTAATTTTAGCTTTAATTTTGTTTGTAATTCACAAAGCTGTATGAAATGTGTGTTAAAATGATTTAATTTTTTTTTTTCATCAAAAATAATAAAATGTGGTTTATAGACTTGGAGCTTGAAAATAATACTTACTGACTAAAAGATAGTATAAATTTAATTAATTTATTACCATTATCTGATGGTATATGATATTATGTAGTTTTTTCTGTTAGAAAAATTGAAAATATTTCGTATTCCTTACTTGTGTTAATTTATTTCATTTTAATTAATTTAATGTTAATTAATTTTATATTAGTTAATTTTAATGAAATTATAGAGACTGTATGTGTTTGAATTGGTTTAATTTGTAGAATAGAATAGAATTTACATTCCTTTCAAGTTTTTCACATTATATTACTTTTTTTTTTGTTTTTTTTTCTTATATTTTCATTTATATAATTAAGAATTTTGTGTATGAAATATTTTTCTTCATTTTTTTATAGTCTAAGGAAGTCCATTAGTCACTAAGCCATGAGCTGAAAAATTCTTGAAATATTCGCAAGGCCTCATTATTAAAAAAAATAATTTGTTTGTAAATCTTTTTTTTTTCTTTAGTTTCAGCTTTAAATTATTTCACAAATTAATAAAACATGAGCAAAAACTTAAAAAAAAGTAGTAAATTAAATTAAATTTTAAAATTCAGTCTTATTTTTTGACTAATAAACAAAAAAGTGAAAATTGTATAAAATTTTATAAAATTCTGTAAATTAGGTTTGAGTCCCAAAAGTGAAGATTTTAGCTTATCTAAATGTCACCATACATCGGAAGAAGGATTCTGGGATAGTTAAGTAAGGTACAAAATATTATATTTAAAAAAATTATCTATATTTAAATTTTTTAAATAAATTAACACACACACCATTATATAACAGTAATATACATTCCTCCTAACGAATCTTCAAGAACAAAATTTGTACACTTCTGCAAACACAAATATATATCAAGGGATATATATTCGTATTTGTGTTACGAATAATTAAAAACTAATAAAAGTGTGTATACAATATTTATAAACTATATTGGTTATGTACAATATAAAAGGAGAATAAAAAAAAAATAAATCACAGAAAGCTACATAATATAAGCTTATTTAAAATTAATATATATATATTATATAAGATGTACTACCCTAATAAATAATTTTTTTTCTTTATTAATGAAAAATTCTTGACTTAAAAAAGTAATAAATAATATTTCTTCTTTATTTATTCCAGTATGAAAAAAATATATGTATTGATACAAAATATATTATCACAGGTTTTTTACAAGAGTTTTATATATTCTGTGCAACGTCCTATCCCACAGAGGTGAGAAAGCTTAGGTGGAGAGAACAGACATCTGTCAGCCAATTTAAGTCTTTATAATTCCAAATTGAAAGCCATTTTACACATTGAGCTGCTGTATTCTACCCCATGGTCCACCCCATGGAAGACATGGTAACCTTTGGCGTTTTGGCTGCCTCCGTTCTAAACTTTCCTACCTCTTTGGCACGACCTGGTATTGTCACCCTCAAGCAGTACCTCTTCTAGAAAAATAAGGCCCTGTGATATGTAAATAGAGAAGGCATCAAGTCTATGTTTAATTCAGTCCACTAAAAGTTAATGTAAGTCGCTAAACATCGAGGCACGCTGAAATCTGTAATGAAAAATGTGTGCTATCCTATGACAAAGAGTCAAAAATCTTATTCCATATAAAAATATATGTTTTTCATATTACATAAATAATTGTTATTTTTATAAAAATATTACAAACATTTATTAAAATATAAAAATCTGATCTTATAATATTACAAAAAAGTTTATAGTTGTATTAAATATTTTATTAATTTTAAAGACTCATGAAGTCATTCTCATCTCTTTATACAATGTATTCAATTATTTATTTATTTTGAATAATTAATTTTATTCAAATTTAGCCAATTTTATATTAAAATTTTATTTGAAATATGTGACTATTAATTATCAATTAATGTTTTAATACTTGAGAAAGGCGTTCAGGTAATGTGTAATTTTCCAGTAAATTATGATACATCCATAAGTAATTTATCATATGTTACCTTTAATAGCAAGGCCTTTGAATCATAAACGTTATCAGAGAATAAATATATTCATCCAACTGGAAGCAGAAATAAATTTAATTCTCTCAATCTCAATTCTAAATCCTATCAAATTATCTCATGGAAGCGAAATTCTAATAAGATATTGGTTATTGTTGATGTTACAGATCTTTTATTTCGATACAGTCCATCTGTTCTTGTAAAATTATTCATGCCTTGAATTATATAGCCCATTAATAAAAAAACAAACTTTTATTTTCTATTGATACTGTTATTATTAATTTAATTGGTTAAAAAAAAATTAATATACCAATAAGATCCCTATTGGATTGGAGAGGGAGGCAGGGATTAAGTCCTCATCTACAAAACAGTAGAAAATAAAAAAAAAAATTAGTTTAATGAATATTTAAATGAAAGGCGCAATATTGGTCAACGATAGAAATAGGTACAGGTTCCTTTTATAATTTCTAACTGAGAAGAGAATAATCTACATATGAAATGAGAAATATGGAATATATGCTCGTCAAGCAGAAGAATGGACCTAGCAGAAGAAGAAGACGAAAACCAGGTGTCCTCAGTTGTGGCGAAGGAATTGGAAGCTTGGACATTGTGGTATCCGTTCCGAAGGATGTGGTTATAGATGAGCAGAAAGAGAGCAAGATGGTGGCTGTCGACATTCAGACGACTTGATACAGGAATATCTTGCAATAAACAGAAATAACAACCTTTAGGAAACAGGCACAAGTCCATAAAAAAGCGGGAAAAACCAACAATAAATGGAGTTATATTTCACTGTTCCGATTTCACATACCGAATAGTTTATCTCAAAATTCCTATTAAAATGTTATGATGAGAGTGGTGTCATTGGTCACCTTCTCTCCTCATGTGATTGATATTGAATGTCATTTTTTTTCTAATTCATTGTGGTGATCAAATTACAAAATGTTTTAATTTAACAGAATATAATAAATAAATAAATGTTAAAAAAAAAATGTTATAATAAAAGAAAAACAATCTTTTATTAGATTAGGAATCGACTTTTTAAATTGATGCAGTTGATGTGAAAAAATAAAATAAATTTGGGAAGATCAAAAATTTATTTAAGAATTTAATTTCAAGAAAATATAGTTTTAAAAACATCAAAAAGATGAAAGTGAGATAAAGTAATCGAAATTTCAGTATAAGCTAAGAGATTTCCGCCAACTAGATCAGAATAAAAAAAAACAAAAAAAAAACAACTGTTTTTTTATTAATTTATGTAATTAATCATACCAATTATATTCATTTTTCATAGATGGAGATAAGATATAATTAATGGTATTCGGTTGAAAATTGGCCATACGTATTTAGTTATAATAAAATTTGCAAATTGAATTTATCCTACATATATTTGCTTTTATGTAGTATATTCAGCATTTTAATATTTACTTTAATAATTAAAGAAATTATACTTTAGATCAATAAAATGAAGAATAATTCTTCATTATAAATTAAAAATGCGAAATTAAAATGTAAAAAATTATTGTTAGCACAAGTAAATATAAACAAAAATTTAAATTTAATCACAATTTAGAATTAATATGGTCAACCAGGGATGTTAAATTTTTATTTCAATTATTATAAAGAATGAAAGTATTAATTAAAATGATCTGAATAACAATAATAGTACTCCAAACTCCTAATAGAACAAAGTGACTGAGAAGAGGTAATTTTAATCATTTTATTTTACTCAAAACTTTGACATGTTGCATATTATACTGCTTAGCACAATCAGGATCGACATAGTTTTAAAATTTAAAATTTAAGACAAGAACAAAAAAAAAAAAATGTTGCCTATCCTTCAAAACGCATTTGTTTCAAAGATAAATAGGACAACTTACAATCAACTTTTGTTTCTAACGTAAAACAGAAGTTAGTTGTAACTCGTGAAATAATGAGGTCAATTGGACTACATGGCGCAACAAATAAACAATAATGGAATATGCATATTAAGCTACTCAGGAAATTACTTCATTAATTTATGTGATAAATAATTTCATATTTAACAATCCTAAATTCTTATTAATGGTCCTTTTTTTTAGAAGGGGCGGCGGGGTAATCACACACACTAAATATATGTATATATATATATATATATAGAAACATCTTTTTGTGACATATTAACCGGAATAATCAAATTTTTTCTACCTGAAGAACAAGTTATAAAACAGACAGAAATTAATGCATATTTGAGACCAAGAAATATATTTTAAGATTTTTTTTCTATTAGTCGTACGCGAAGGAGCATTAAAAAAAAACGATATGTAGAATTAACCTGAATTGCAATTACCCTACCCCTAGGTTGGGAAAAAAATGTATATTACATTTTCAAACCATTCTCGAACATATAGAAATAAAAAGCATAAAAGCACTCCATTTAACGGAGTCTAATATACCTAATAACAGGGAAAACAAATTTTGAAGGTAATCAAAAGTAAAAAACAAGAAATATATTAGTTTTTTTTTTTGTTTTTTTTTAATCCATGCTTATGATAAAATGCCGGCATAACTTCAAGGGTATAGTTAAATATAAATTCAAACTATAAAATAATGAAAACAGCATTAATAAAAACGAAGAAAGAATAATTTACTAGAAGTTTACAATTTTAAATATTCTATCTGAAGTATAAGGTATTGAATAATACGATTAAGAAGCAAATGAAAATCTTATTATTAAAATGTATTTTGTTCAGAATGTTCTAGTAGGTGCTAAAAGGGCTCAGAAAATATAGAGTGACACTAAATGTACATAAACATTGTACAAAGAGTGTTAATTTATTAAATTTTTGTGAAATTTAATTGTCTCAACTCGAATCTTATTCAAAATTAGACATTTTTTTTTCATGTTTTGAGAGGTATTTAAGTACATTTAAACGAAATATTTTGTAAAATCTACACAAAAACATGAACATTTTAAAGAGAGAAAGGTTGAAATCGATTTTTCAAAAAGAATAAGCACCATTGAAAGAACAAAAAACGACGAAAGTTACGGGAGGATAATTCACCATATTATAGGCCTTCATCCTTAATTGGGTTATTATACAAAGAGGATTAACAACTTTAAAAGATAATTATGAAGTTATAAGATGAAGAGAAGAAAATATTTACCTTTCTAGGTCTATAGGGAACCTATAACACTTTATTATGTTTTCGCTCATAAATACAACCTTCTAAAAGTAGTTACTGCTGCTGTAGGACCTACCACTATGTACGGACAGATGTACATAACAAGCACCATGTTCAATGTTTCTTTGAAGACTTTAAACTGTAGAAATCCAAAGAACTTATAATACAAAAGTTTTTGGACGTAGAAGTAACACCCCCTAGCGTCAATCAAGTCAAACAAAGATAATGTTCAAGTTCTATTTTCGAACGACTCTTTGTTCCCCAGGTGTTTTGTGACCTCAAGAGCGAGAGTGTGGAAGTACAGGAAGACACGCTTGAATTAGACCAAACTGACTCGAAAAGATAAATTGTCTTCTACAATAACATTTGAATAATAATTGTATCAATAAAACTATTTACAAAATAAAATGTAATTTAAAGTGTTATGTGATAATGATTTAGTTTTGATAAATGTGATACCAAAAACTAAATCCCGAAAAGGTGAAATCGGAAGAAAACAGAGAACATGAAAACAAAGAACTCTACTTTCAGGCAGTAAGGCATGTAATAAAATTAATTTCAATAGTTAAAACAACCTCTCTTTCTATTAAACTAATTAAAATTATAAGCCTTTTAAAAAGAAATAATTAATTATTGAATGATAAACAATTTTAAATAAATTGTGTCAACATGTTAATTAACAAAAACAAAATTGTATTCCTTTTAAGTACATAAAACTGTTAAGTTGTCACAAAATATGAACAAAAGTGATAAATAAATAAGGTATCTTTATTAATAGAATTTGTACACTTCTTAAATTGTAATGGTTTTCTATTTCTTTTTATTCAAAAATATACCATTATTCTCCTCCATCTCTCTCTCTCCCTCTGTTCTTACTTTTATATATACATATTAGAAGCAAATAGATCTACTTTGTCAGTGTCTGTCAGTCCGCCAATAATGACTAAATTTTCGGAGGTTTGTCAGAGAAGCCATCTCGGCTACCTCCTGAGCGAAAGAGGTCAAATGTACAATACTACATCTGTAGTCTAGAATTTGTATCGTAAGAGATCAGACGAATAAGATCCCTTNATATATATGTATATATACTGTACAAACTTGGTAACTTTTCTTGGTATGTTTTTCATTTCGACAGGCCTGCCATCCATCGTAAATCTTCGGACTCACAGGTTAGTTCAAGTAGAATATAAGAAATTACTGAAAGCTTGATTATTGATTGAAATAAATTTTCTGGAGATTCTTGGGATAAAAATGTATAATTATTTTATGTAACAACTTAAACCAAACCTGTGAATCATCCCTCATAAACTTGCACCACATTAACTAATTTGTAATATTTTCAGCATTAAAAGAAATAATTTGCAACCATAAGGATAGGAGTGAAAACAGTGTTGCCCTTGATTTCTTTGAAAGAGGCACTTCAATTTTTTTAAAGTAGAGTGGGGGGGGGGCGCCCTCTTATCATTTGTTTACAAAACAAACGCGGAACCTCCACACCTATTTACCCGTAATTGCTCATACTCCCACAAAATTACTCCAGTTGTTACCAAAAATATATGTTACTCAACACTCTATTACAATATCATTTTTTTTAATACATAATGAATTATTGTTTTAATATATTTATTATGCCTTATTACCTTTAGATTTGTTTAAGATATTGTTTCTCTGAGTCATTAATCCATGGGTCTTGGTTTCTTTTGGAAGTGGTAACCATTGGTAACACTAGCAGTCAGAATAAAAAGGAAAATAATTAAGTCCTTGGTAACATTCTTCACGAAATAATATTCTTTGATGTTTGCATTTTTACACTCATGTTAGTCACACTGTTAAACTCACATAACACTCCCCCAGGGACATTGTGAAATTTAAAGAGGTAACTCTTTTACAAATACTGTTGTCAGAGTGTTAGATTCTTTTTTTGGTAACTATTACTTTTAGTTTTTGGATATTGTCAGTGCTGCTGGTAAGTTTCTAAGTGCTTGTTGATTTCTCTGTGGAGGTGGTCTGGAAGGACTCCAACACTGCTGAACAGCGACCGTAAGACATTCAGTTCTTCCGTCAGAAGTTCAATGCGTTTCTGAAGACGTTCGTTGTCTTTCATGAGAATTTTCACTTTTTCTTCGGTTTCCCGAGTCCTCATTTTGGCTTTTTCCCGAGATTTCCTCACAGCAATGTTGTTCCTCTCGCGCCTTCGTTTGTATTCATCAGTATTCTTGTCTATGGACTTGGAGTGCTTCCGGAGTTGGTTCTTCAACATAGGCGAAGCAAAATTTTGAAAGCGCCCAAAGTCATTTGACGAATCCGGATCTTCTTTGATATCCGAAGGTTGAAAGTGTACAGGCTGAGGGACATATGAGAGCCTCTGATATCTGGAAGGCTGGTGGTTTGAGACCTGTGGCTTTGGTTGGAGGATGTCATTGAAAATCCCATCGCCAAATTGTGAGTCGTCAATCAAATTTTGCAAATCCAGAGATATCTCCGGAGAATTGAGGTCGTGCAGTTCCGTGTATCTCTTGGGCTGCTGTTGCAGGAGCTGCTGCTGTCCGCTCAGCTGCTGAGGGTGAATCTGCTGGACGATGTGGGGTTTTTTCCCGGCGTCCAGCGGACTGTCATATAGCTGCGGAGAGTCCATCTCGGAGACTGAGCTTTTGAGAGCGGGAGTGGCGGGGAGTGGTGGGGGCTTCGGTTAAGGTCGGATATTTCCGCCTTATGCCTCGGCAACCTCCGGACAATATCGCCTGAACCTTTCGGTCATCTCCGCCTACGCCTTCGGAAAATATCGTTAACCTCCGCCTCGGGCACAAATCCCTTCACTCATTTGATTTCTTTGTCTTGACTTTGCCTCCTTAATAAGGGCACTGACTGATAAGGTACTTAAATAATCCGCTCTAAATTTAAAAAAATACAAATTATAATATTACAATTTCAATTTTTGTATAAATATTGTTAACTATGGCCGTTACAATTAATTGATTTCAAATTAAAAAGGAAATATAAATTCATCATTTTCTTCTAAGCATTTAGTTGAAATACTTCTTTAACAAAATCTCAATACCTAATTTTTACTATAATCTATTTCATAAAATTTGTGCTCGGGAAATGAGGAGTCTGAAAATTAATACTCTATTTTTAATTAACAGGTTAGATCAACGACTTAATAAAATATTTATATTTCTTCCAATTTTTTTCGAATTATGTTTCGAATTTAATAGATACTTTATTGAGCATGCTCATCATTTTTAGTTTTATTAATTCTGGAATGACTTTTTTCACATTCAGTGTAATGAAATCAAGTTATCAAGTTGTTCCCCGTAACTTCAACAATCACATATCTGAGGAGCTAAAATACGATTCACTCAGAGAATTTAACGCTTATTTTGCAAACCGTTAGATGAGTTCTTTAATGGCTAATATCTTTCTATAGAAGAGGTATTTATAAGAAGACCAAATTGAATATTTTTCATTGTCTTAATTTCTATTGAAAATAGGAAAACTATATAGAACATAATATACATAGAACTTAAATTTCTAACATATTTATTCAATCCTTTCCTTTTTCTTTTTTTTAATGGTAATGAAGAATCATATTTAAAAATGAAATTTCGATTGTTCGGCAGGCCTTTAAAAAAGGAAGACAGATATGTAAACCAAAGTCGGTATATAGGCTGATCATTGTAAAAGAGGGTTGGTGGGGGTTTAGAGGAAATTGAAAATCGTAATATCTAGACTGAATCTTATATATCATTAACGATATTATATTATCAAAAACTTCATAAACTATCTATTGAAATCAGATACCAATAGTACCAATATTACTATATAGTGAATTAACACTTTCTGATTGAACATTGATTTTAAATACAATTTTTTTATAATTCCTATCTAACGGAAAAAGTGCAGATGTTTTATATGTAATAATGAAGTTTATAAATATGTAGTAAAGAATAAATAAAAATACTAAACTGAAGCTAGGTTGTAATAGATAAAAATGTTTTCTCAACTTGAACTTCACAAAATTTCTTTATTTACCAATTTTGAGCACTTTCAAGATCATAGATCATATCTCAGAGAGAGAGAGAGAAAAGAGAATGACTCAGAGAGAGAATTCTTCAACAAATCTTGCTTAAATGTGTAGTTTATAGTTTGTAACGGAGTTAAACATTTGAGATATTAAGTGAATAGTAAACTTCAGTTATAATCTGAACATATTTTGTTTAATAGCGAATTGTCTTAACAAATCCTGCTCAAATCTGTACATAATAGTCTGATATGGAGTTAAGTAAACGTTTGTGATATTTAGTAGATTTTTTTTTGTTTGGCTTTGGTCAAGGTTGATCCATAAAATACAATTTAAAAAATGTCTACTTTTAATTATCTGCTGACGTTGCGGCTTAAATTCTAAGCCATCTTCAGGGTTGCAAAAATACAATGTCATAAGAAAAACATAAAGAAACTAAACGATTTACATTATTATTACATAGAATTGCCGCAACTAAAAGTAATGTGATATCAAATGCTGTAGAAAAACAAAAACAAATGAGCAGAAAAATTCACCACACCTATCCATCATTAAGGGGAGAGGGGACGTCGTGTCATCTGGGTCAAATATTATTCATTGAGTCATGAACGTTTGATCCAGGTGGCAAGACGTTCCCTCTCGCCTTCATGATAGCCCAGAAGATGGCTTACAATGTAAGCCGAAACGACGGCAGTTATTTAAAAAATACACATTCTTTAAATTGTATTTTTTAGATCAACATTAACCAAACCTCAACAAAAAAAAAGAAACATCTACTAATAATCTCTGCAGTCAAAAACTCTCCATTTGGAATGGTGATATTTAGTTGTTTTGTTCTTATTATAATTAATTTATCTTGTTTTTAATAGCGATGATTTTAGCAAGCTCTGCTCTCATGTGTCGCAAGAATTTCATATAGATATTATATTATCTGTTTCATCGCAAAGTTCAAACAAGAGAGAAAGATAGAAAATGATTGAAGAGATGAAGGAAGGATAGTTGAAGAGAAGTAGTGTGAATGTAGGGATAAGTGAGATAGAGTGAGATAAAATCTGAATTTCTTAGGAGAAATATGAAAATATCCCTACAGCATTCATAAATAGCAATAACAATAAATAGTATGTTACCATGGTATGCCTTCCTTCTTGGCCACTCCCCGAGAGCCTCTAATTTATTGATAATAATAAATAGTAGTAGTAAAGTAGATTAAATTCGGTAAAATTTAGTTATAGAATTTCAGACGTAATTATTCATTGAGAAAGACTAGAACCAATGTGGTTGTCGCCCTCAATGGTCTGTGAGTTATTGTGCGCGCGCAGGAGTGCGTATTTATCCAGGCTCATTTATGAAATGTGACTGAACTGTGACAATTTAAAATAACAAATGCTTTAAACAAAAAATTAAACCAATATGCTAGTGCTGATTTTATTATTTTTTAAAGAGAGAAACCAAAATCTTATTAGTGTACACATACACAAACTTTGACGATTCTCTCATTTTTCTACTCCGTAAGTCCAGATTGGTCGTAATAAAGTTTTGTAGAGCGTCAGTTTGTATTCTATCGTAAGATTAGAGTTCTTATTCATGAGTCTGTATAAAAGACTATCGCCCATTGAGTTCTCGTCATTTAATTTTAGTATGTTTGCCCCATGTAAGTCGTAAGTCAAGATGAAACCCAAGGTAACGAACGGAATTTGAATTTGGTAAAGGAATATTTTTAAATTTCACAATTTCATGGAAGTCTTTTTTCCGCAGTTGTTTGATTTTTTCGAGGTGATCTTGTAGGTTTTTAGAAGCAGTTTTAGGATCGGGATGGGAGGATAGGATAGCTTTGTCGTCCGCAAATAGACCTAAGAGGGTACTTGGATGGGTAGGGATGTCAGCAGTATACAGGATGAATAGGATAAGTCCAAGCACACTACCCTGAGGAACACCCATTACATCATAAATAAAAATNTTAATTTTTGAGATTCTCTCAAAATGTCCATCAATTTTCATGATATTTAATTTGAAGGATTTCTTGTCAATGACTTGCCCTAATATTGATGATTCCATTGATATATTGATTATTTATTTTTACTTACATAATTTGCTAACAATAAGCAACATTTAATTAATCGGAGTAGTTTGCCTAAAATGTTTCCTCTTAAAAGTTAAATCGTCTCATTAAAGTCGAAAAATTAATTTGAATTATAACTGATGTAAATTAACTAGAGTTTAGACTTCAAATACATTATATATTAATTGTTCCACTACATTTTTGTCCCCATGACGCAGTTTTTGAAAGATTTTAATAGACCTTCACCAGTCCTTCAATGGAGAAGCTAAAATATGGTCGGTTGAAAAAACTATATTCAGTATAAATATAAAATAAATGTATTTATAATTGGTTTAATTAGCATTAATAAAAAAATATATGAAAAGGATTTTAATTATAAACGGGAACTTCCCAATTTTGTATGGCAAAAATATTTGCCATACAAAAAAATACGAATAATTATTATATGTGTATGTATATCTATGGTTATTTTTTAAATATTAAACGATCATAATGTAAAAATATGTTTCCAATTACAATATTCTAAAAAAAATATCTGCTAGGTTTTATTGATTTACCAGAAAAACGGTTGTTTTACCGACCAATATGGCATGCCGTGGATTATCAGTTAAAATAAAAGATAACCACACTACAGTATACTTTCTACTTAATAATTACTTGGCTAAGCATGGGTAGCGTCTGTCACACTCCGGCCACATTTTAGAGGTTAGCCAATAGCGACCACAATTCCTCCCTTCTCCGAGACAGTCCAGAGAGTATAGTTTGGTTTGGTGCGCTGACAATAACCTACTATTCTTTCAACTGGGATAACAGTCTCCAATACAGAATATTAGAGAAAATATTCTAAATCGGAGACAATCAATTCAGAACTCTGATGGCAATTAATCTTAGTGTTATGGGTTTAGTCTCTGGATAACATGTTAATTTCTCCAGTAGTTCCTATCCCAGAAAGACTACTTTCCCATGAAAAAGTAGAAGCACAGCAAATGTGAAGCCTAATTTATTTTCTCTACAGGTTCGAAAAAAATTATTACTAATATGTTCAAGAAACTCTGGTATTTGTACATTACGGCCACTACTTGATCCTTCTCGTGGCATTCTTGAAATTTGAAGTATGCCTTCCACACGCCCGTTATAGCCTTGCAGTGAATCCGTAAAATTTTCCTCTCCAAAAAATCTCTTTATACTAATCCACTGCCCAATATTTTTCAATAAAAAATGGCTTTAAGGAATGATATGACCCACAGATGGTTTTTAATTAGGTTATGTGGTTATAAAAATCGTGGGAGTAAGACGAAACTCACCATGACCTCCAAAAATATAATTTTTTGGAAACCTACGCAACCCTTAGGTAACCCGCATTACAGTAATGTGTTACGGGTATAACAAACTACAACTCCAGAAATTACGCTATTTGAGTAGAATATATGTGAAAATGAAAAACCCATCTGATCTATACCAGTGTTGATAACCTGGTGTAACTATCACTATATCACTTATTAAGGAACGGAGTCATATTATGACCTGGAATCAAAGCAAATAAATATATTATAACACATAAGTATAACCATGAATACAAATAATAATTATGAAATTAGTATCATGAATTAGTAATTATGATTGCTGTCATTTTCCTTAACGCATTACTTTCGCTTCATAGAGTTTTTAATTTACATTTAATTCAATTAATTGAACATTTAAATTGCCTTTAATATTTTATTTTATTTACATAAGTTTAAAATTTTCAGTTGATCATCACTGATCCAACATTGTAGTATGGTAACTAAAAATATAGTGCCTTCAAAATATAAATGCCCTCAAGTCTACATTTTTTGAAGTAATAAAACTAATCTTTTCGTAAATTGTTAAATGAATGAATAAAATTGGTAGGGGGGGGAGGGATTAAGAGGAAGACCAAAATTTAAATTTAAATACATTCGTTACTATTATTGTTACTAAAAACATTTATATATAAAGATATGTGTAAAATTTAATTTGATAACATTTATATTAAATAATATTTTCAAAAAAAGGATTATGTGGAATTTATTCGTACAAGGATTTTAATTCATAAAAATAAGGGAGGGAGAAGGGGGCTCCAGCACCCCCTTTAAAAATAATAAGCGAGCGAGAAAAAGCAGTAAAGAGTCTAGGACTATATCATATTGACTTCACTTAGTGGATAACAGTTCCAACACTCAGGTTATTCCCATAAATAATTTTCATTCTACATTCTTCAAAGATGAGAGATCTCAAACTAAAATATGAGTTAACTTCCCAGGCCCTCCGTTTGGAGCCCTCAGTAACTGTGCGAAAATGTAGAATTAAATTTGACACGAACCTGTTCATTAAGAATAAGATGAGGATTGAGCGGAATAAGAATAAAATATAAAAATATCTACTTATGAATGAATAAAGGGTATCAAATCCATATAGAAAATTATAAAATTCATAAAGAGCGAAAACATAGAATGCATTTATTGTCATAGAGTGTTCATGTAAATGACCCTTAAAACAAGTTGGAAATACTCTTGTTGAGGGCTAAACGCACAGAGTGATAATTTCTACACGTTTTCTGGTGAAGTTTACACTTGTCAAGGGGGAGAGAAGATTTATATAATAAATATTAAACATTATAATTCAAATTAGATGATTTTAGTTGGGGTTCGGTCAAGGTAGATCCAAAAAAGAATACAAATTTTAAAAAAATGTATTTTTTTAAAAGATTGTCTGCCAACGTTTCCGCTTACATTGTAAATCATCTTCAGGGCTATCATGAAGACGAGAGAGGACGTCCTGTCCATGAGTTCACATTTCCATGACTATCGTAGAAATGTGAACTTAGGGACAGGGCGTCTTCATGATAGCCATGAAGATGGCTTACAATGTAAGCCGAAACGTTGGCAGATAATCTTTTAAAAAAATACTTTTTTTTTTTTTTTGGATCTAACTTGACCGAACCCCAACTAAAATCATCTAATAATAATATCTACGGTCAAAAAATCTCTCTCCTTTTGATAATAATTAAAACTTTTTTAAAAAACAAGTTTTAACCGTTTTAACCACTTAGGGTCATGGAAGAAGGGGCTATCAAAGGTTGACATACCATATCCATGGTTCGGACAAGCAATAAATAAATATTGATAGTTTATTACAAGACTACAAACTGTCCGATTCAACCGACCTCCAAAGAGGTCCTACTTGTTGAACCTCTCAATTTACCCACCAATGAGAAACATAAAGTTACGATGACGACATAACTCCCCGTAGCGCAAGAGGCTAGTGTACTATATCGAAAGAGTCATTCTTCATTTACTATCATTTTAAATTTTCCTCTTGAAATAAAGAAAAGGTTTGAGATGGTGGATAAAGGGAAATTGGTGTCGCTGGTGAAATTTATGCACGTTACTCGTGAGTGAACATTAATCCTGACATAACCGTCTGACCAATACCACTCAATTACCTCTCTCGCATAACCAGAAATTATACATACCGAGCCTCCACTTGATCTCGCCAAAGAGGAACATGAAATCAACCGTCTGGATAACTTCATTCAGTGCCATACATAAATTCTATTACATTACACGTGACATTGTTTATTTAAAAATGTTTTTTTACTCTTAGAGATCTCCTAAACAAATGATGTGGGCTTTACATCATAAAATTCAGCTCCACTTATAAAAATACTTCACGTAAAAAGTATATNAATGATATAAACACCATAATGAGCATTTGTGAGCATAAGTTAATTATTATTAATTAAATGAAATAGTTAAAAATTGAAAAGAGATATAATAAATATATTCCGACATCTTACTTTCATAGTGAATATATATATATATAGTAATCAAGAACAGGTGGAATTGAGAGTGAAGTGAACACACAAAAAGAAAAAATCACAAAGAGTAAAATTTTCGTGGATCTCTCGTCATTCGTCAGTGAGGAGTAAAGAGAGTCTCTCTTCAGAAAATGGAAGACATTGAGAGAGGTAATTTTCTCCTCACTGCTAAAGTTCCTGAATCCTGGTTTTCTTACTGAATTTTTATAATGGTAGATTTCTGATTCTATGATCTATCTATGGTAGATTTCTGATTCAATGATCAAAGCAGAATACTTAAATCTGTTTCGATCATTGAACAATGCATGACAAACAAATGCACCATTCATACACGTGCAAGACTTCATTCGAGATATAATGCCCGGCAGATGGTTCATCTGTAAATTTTGATATGGGATTAGCAATTCTTGGGGGGGGGGGGGTGTATGTATGGGACGATAGACACTCGAATATTTGAAATAATATGTGTTAAAAGTGTATTTATTAAAAACAATGAGATTACACTTACCTCAGATACACGCGATGAGAAACTCAGGAGATATCATTTCAGTGTTTGTGTAGTTGTCCCATCTTGGGACTTGCCCAATGAGAATGAGAGCGAGGTTTAGTAACTCCCGCTAGTCGGTCGACTTGAGTTAAGTACGCAAGTCCTTGATTAGAATAGAAGTATTGAAAGTGAAGATTTAATTTCAGCACTGCAGAAAAACACGTTGACCTAAGTTGATGTGGTATATATTTCTAAAAAAAATTCAGATGTTTCAATTTTTAAAACATCTCATGTGTTCAATAAATGATCCCGAGTTATAAAGACTACCAGATATTTTAGTGCTCAGATGTATTCCTTTATTTATTATATTTCATGTTATTTATTATTTATTTATTAGATGTATTGCAGCTCTTCTCATTCCAGAATTAACCGTAAAGGCTAAAGCGGCTTCATATAAAGTAACTGGATGAAATTAATAAAGTCTAGTTAGACTAAAAGAATAAACAAAAATAAAAATAAAAAGATTATGAATGTTAAGTTATGTCTGACAACTAAACACATTTAGTATTATTATATATTAGGAAACAATATTTCTATCATCACTATCACTATTTTCAACTATTTATTGCTCCAAATCGAAAATATGTATTATTATTTGGAAAACCTAAAGAACTATGTATGGAAAAGGTATTTCCTAGTGGAACTTTTATGCCTATAAAACTTTAATGTTACTTACAGTTTTATATTTAACACATGCTCTTAACATTGTGAGAATGTGGGATTTAAGTTCAAATTGCTTAAGAGCTGATTAGGAAAATCCTTAATTAAGTTACTAAATTTTCAGTATCGAAAAAAGTTTACACACTAAAAAATTTTTGGTTAACCACCAGATTACATCTTAGTCCACTATTTACAAATACTTTTTTATTTTTAAATCGTCAATTGAAAAATACAATTTTATTTTTTGTTCTTTTAAGATGATTTTCTTCCGTACGCTATCGATGAATACTACCAAATATATTAAGTTTTGTAAATTTTTCTTGTCCTCTTTTTAATAATTTTCCGTTTGGTGGACATTTTACCTGCTTATGCTTTGCACAGGTACAAGTATGCCATGATTTCAAAAACTACAAAATATTTCTAATGAATAACGTGAAAACCACTTAAAATGTATCTTGGTCCTATAGAAGTTGTGATTTAGAAATATTTTATACTGATACAATAAATCATAAAAGATGTAAATTTACATTTAATCATGTAATCAATCAATTTATTATATTTATTTGGGGGGAATTGTATTGTATTAATTCAACATTTTATAGTGACTGCATTTATCTGAAGGAAAATGAAAAGTTGCTAATTTTTTCCACTAAAAAAAAAGTTATATACTACCTTATACTTCAAGGTTCGACCAAGATCCCTTGTGAATACTTCGGATAAAGTCAATCGTGAACTTCTCCTTCCACAGGTACAAAGAGATCCTGAGGAAAACGTTGGATTGGTCGAAATTAGGTTAATTCTTCTCTTTAATAGGTTGACTGGTGACGTAAGCAGAATACCGATTGCGAGGCGGAAATGTTCCACCCGATTCAGAAGTAGAGCTTCCATAGCCAGGACCTACGAGGAGTCGAGGATTTACTGACACATCTGGGATGTGTTCAATTCCTATTAAGGTGTCTTCATCCAACAAATTTCCACAGTTAAAATTGTAAAATTTGACGGAAGATGGCTACATAACTTGACTTTTAATTTGCAACTACAATCCCTTTCCTTACAAATTAAACAATTTCAAGACTGATGCGATAAATCTTTGTTTTAATTTCCTTAAATTTATTTTCTGTAAAACTTATTTAAAAAGTAAAGATCCATATTTATCTTCAAATTATTTGAACGAAACGACCTCAAATAATTTCTACTTTCAGAAGACATTTCTTTAGGGGCCTGAATCTAGAAAAAAAATAAAATAAAATAGATTTTTTTA
>KZ807361.1:271957-286808 GCA_000696205.2 Oncopeltus fasciatus | reverse complement strand
TTCAATATAAACATATTTATTTTTAATAAAGAATTTTGACAAATAAAAATTACACCTAATATAGCATACGCCACTTTTATTTAGAATACTATAATTGTATAAAAATAATTATTGTGTCACCATTAAATAAAGTTAAAAAAAAAACAAAAAAAAACTTAATTTTTTTGGGAGTAAAGTGTAAGGAACTTTTCAGCCGAATACTCCTCATCCCATTGACCAAATTCGCTGGAGAACTACAGCAGCTTATGTACAGAGTTACTCAGGATGCAAGTGAGAATGGAATCTAGTCCGAACGATGCTCACACAGAGAGTTTGGGGGATCACTCCTACCTGTAGAACCAACTGCACATGAAGCTGGATCAGGCAGTTGTGCAGGACCGCCAAACTTTACAGGGATTTTCAACAAAATGGCCTAAAAAGTAATGGATAAACAAAAACCTGCTCACAGATATGACGTTTGATATGAGGTAACTTTCTCCACGTTGGTACAGATATTGTCAGTGCTGCTGGTAAGTTTCCAAGTGCTTGTTGATTTCTCTGTGGAGTTGTTCAGGAAGGACTCCAACACTGCTGAACAGTGAGCGTAGCACGTTCAGTTCTTCTGTCAGAAGTTCAATGCGTTTCTGAAGACGTTCGTTTTCTTTTTGTAAAATTTTCACCCTTTCTTCTGTTTCTCTCGAGCGCATTTTGGCTTTTTCCCGAGATTTCCTCACAGCTATGTTGTTCCTCTCTCTTCTACGTTTGTACTCATCAGTATTCTTGTCTATTATTTTGGTGTGCTTCCTCAGCTGGTTCTTAAGCATGGGTGACGTAAAATTTTGATAGTTTCTGAAATCGGCATCCGGGTCTTCTTTTATTTCAGGTGTTTGGAAGTGGACGGTTTGAGGGATGTAGGAGAGTCTCTGATATCTTGTTTGATGTTGGACCTTGGGCTGGAGGATGTCGTTGAAGATACCTTCGTTAAATTGAGAGTCGTCAATGAGGTTCTGCAAGTCCAGAGATATCTCGGGAGAGTTCAAATCATGGAGATCATTGAATCTCTTTGGGTTGAGTATAGCCGATGACAGGGTCTGGGGTTGAAGTTGAGGTTGTTGGTGGACAACCGGTTTTTTCCCGTCCAGGGGACTGTCGTACATCTGGACGGGCGAGTCCATCTTCGCGTTGCCGGGCTCCGAGCGCGCGGATGACTGAGGCGGACAGCTGATCAGAGTGGGAGATCGGTAGAATTCGGCTTTCTTCGCGAGAAGCCCTTCCTTCGGCTGTCTTCGACTCTCTCCAGTATGTTACAAGACTTCTTCAGAGGGGTGGGTTGTTCTAACTTTTTTTAAATGTATTAGATAGACATATCTTATTACAATGGTAAAATGTGAGTTGGGAAGTTAAATTAGGACCACTAAAAGTACCTAGAAATTGCAAAGATTCACTTCTTTATTATACTAATGTATATTATTGAGCTTATATAAATTTGAATTATTATTTTAATTAAATGTTGACATTATAACATTATACTAAATTTAGCCTTTCAGGTAACCACCCAATTCCAGTAATTTAATTTTTTTTTCTAACTATTCATATAATTTACTATCATTTAAAAAAAAAAAGTTCTTCATCGTTAATTCAAATGTTTTGGTCATTATAGTTAAAAAGCGATAATTAAATCGGCTTGAAGTCGCAAGTAAAAAAGATTCAAAGTGAGATATTTTCACTTTTCAACATTTATTGAATACGATAGGTAGAATTTCGAAGTGAAAAATATAAATCTTAGAGCTTGTATTAAAATTTGAGAGTTTATATAAGCCCTTCCATCAAATAGTTACTTAGTTTTGCCAAAATTAGTTTTATTGCACTAAACTATGTATTGAATCTGCTAATTACATGTGATAGAGAAATAAAAAAAACATTTCTAAACAAACTTATCCATTTTATTAGTCTGTTTGATCTCGGCCTTTCTCTTTGAACTTGAGCAAAAAACAGCTTTTTTTTCTCCTTTTTTCTCAATCTCAATGGCTATATTTCTGCAGAATTCGGTAATAATAAATGCTAAAATAATGAAGTGGATGTAATATTTCTTGGTAAAATTATAATAAGACTTTTATAATGTAATTTATTTTAATATTTGACTAGTTAAATTGTAATACTTTATTTACAGATTACAATTTTCGGTTTTAGAACTTTTACAAAGTTTTTAATAATGTAATAATAAAAAATTAAGCTGTGATAATAATATTTAAGCAAGAGCATCATATTATTGGTTTTTTTTAGCTCTTCTAAAAATGACCTTTTCAGATTGAAGCGCTTAAGTTTAATTTAATTATTTAAGTTATAGAATATAAATGCCATAAAATTATAATACACTTTCCACATACTTTGTTAATTCATTTTTCTTATCGCTCACAATAATAAAGATATTGATATTTCAAATTAGGTTTCCTCACTCTAAATAATCTCTTTATCTTTCGCTTCATCCTCACTGAAGAAGGGCGAGAAGTATCCGAAAATTTTACTCATTGNAAGATTTATATAATTCATTACCGAAAAAAAGTCTCAGCTGAGGATAACCTTAAGACTTCTCAAATTTAATTAAAAATAAGCTAATTGAAAATGAACTTTACTCCTTACAAAATGTATTCAAAATTTACAAATGACTCTTAGCCTTCTTCCAAGAACGATTTAAATTATATATATATATAATACAATACGTATAATTTTATATATTACATCAAATGTGTAACGATATTACGTATGCTGTTTTTTAAACTTATTTCTAAAAAATATTGATATATTAATAATATATGTGTGAGTGTATACATACTTTATACATCATACATCTTTCTCATTAATATATCAATATTTTTCAGTATCGTTCTAATTCTCCTCCTCCCTCTCTCACACTCTCTCGCTCTCTCTCACTCTATCTATATCTTTATCTGTGTGTGTGTGTGTGTATGTATATATAAAACAATTATAATAACAGTTCATTCTAATTCTAATAAGATTTTAAATAAATAATAAAAGTTATCCGTTTCATTTCTAGTGCTAGGCAGTGGCTATGCTTACACATATAGAAATATTAACAGTAAGAGTTAAGAAGTTCAGTGTTTATTCCGCTGAAACTATGAGTTAATTGGTAAAAATTCAACTTCGTTTAGAGATTAAGAGGAAGACCAAAATTTAAATTTAAATACATTCGTTACTATTATTGTTACTAAAAACATTTATATATAAAGATATGTGTAAAATTTAATTTGATAACATTTATATTAAATAATATTTTCAAAAAAAGGATTATGTGGAATTTATTCGTACAAGGATTTTAATTCATAAAAATAAGGGAGGGAGAAGGGGGCTCCAGCACCCCCTTTAAAAATAATAAGCGANTAATTATTATAATTATATATAAATAAGTGTTATAGTTAATTTCCTTATTATACGTTAAAAAAAAGTTCCAGGCCATATTTTTCCAATTTTCATAAGTATTCTATTCATAACTGCTTAATAAGTATAAATAATACAATAAATAAGTATTAACTACTATAAATGGTGTAAAATAGTTGTTATTCCAATTGAACTAGGACACCCGGCCACGCGTTGCTGAGGCTAGACCAATACAATCAAATATACGAAACGTTGCAGCCATTGAAATAATCCATGAGAATGGAATATTAACCTTAGGTACAATTTGGAAGCGGTTTATGAAATTTTGCGTAAATTTCATTATTAAATTGCAATTAACATATCATTTTTCATTTTAAATGGAGAGTTTTTGACCGTAGAAATTATTGGTAGAGGATTTTTGACTTTGTATTTTATTTATCTCACATTCAAGTATAGTTTGTAATAAATGAATAAGTTATAAAGTTCCTAGTTTACTGGTTTAAACAGTTGATTTATAAGGCTCACAATTATTGCATTATAACAACATTTTAATTGCATGATTATTTTAATAAATATTATTAGCTTTTGCATTAAAATCAATTCTAGTAAGATTGAGTATTAATTACGTACTGTCAACTTTGAAATAATTAAAAATATGAAATCCAAATTATTTTTACAATTTCATAAGTTATAATTTTCCATTTAAAAATTTATAATAAACAATATGACGCAGAAAACTATTGACTAAAGGAAAAAATAATGAACCAAAAATAAAGAAGCTCCTTCCGATTGGACTCTTAACTCAATGCCAACATAACTAACTCGGATAGTAAACAAAACTATACTGCCATCTGCCAGAAACATTTGTAACTCTGTATAATTTGCAATAAATAAATATTGCGATAATAAATTGGGAAAAAATCTTTTAAGTTGGAACAAACTTTCATTAACTTCATTTCTTTAAAATCAGTTCATTAGTTTAGGAGCCAGTTCCAGACAAACAATGTGACACGTAATTTTTATACACACAAAGATTTATATTTAAGAAAAAATAAGAGCCAATAGGTTTTTGAGTAGACTATCGAAAGCTGAACGCAGTAACTAGAAGAAATGTGTACCAGATATCCTTGAAAGTCATACGAGAACAAAATAGTTTTCAACTTTTTATTTTGCTCCAAAATACTGGGATAGAAGCTGGTGATTCGTGAAGAGACAGCCTATTACCGTTAAAAGATGGCCTCTATCAATTCAAGGTTTCGCCATTCGGTTTATATGGTACCATTCCTGCAACTTTTCAGCACTTGATGTTTAGTGTGTTGATGGAAATACGTTGTGAGTATTATTTGGTGACTCTTGATGACATCCTTGTCTAAGGTGAAGAACGCTCTGTACGATTAAGAGGAGTACTTTTATTTCTAAGGGAGGCTAGGTTAAAGCTGAAGCCCTCCAAACAAATTGACACGTGAAATCGATGAGACGTAATAAAACTGACAAAGAGGACTGAACATTATAAAAATTATTTAAAGGTGAATAATGAAGCTGATCAGATATCTGGATCGTCGCAGCGATGATATATGACTCTGGTGGTGAGATTGACGCCATTAAACAAATGAAAAATATTAATGTGCCCGGAATTGATAGATAGCAAATGGAACTCCTGAGAGAAGAACGCGCAGAATTTCAAACGAAAGTGCGTGGTGTAATTTGATAGCGAGGACAAAGGAATTGATTCCGGAAGATACCTTCAGTTATGACTTATGGGTCGGAAATATGGACGATCAAGAAAGCTGTATATTAAAAGCTCTTAGTTTTTGAAAGGATTTAACGGAAAATATATGGCAGAGTAAAATAGAATAATCAGTGGACGATAAGATTAAATCATGAACTTGCTACTTTATATAAGGAACTGAATACACTTAAATATATTAGTCTTAAAAGCAGGACACATCCTAAGTTCTGGAGCAGGAAACGAGCTTTATATGCAAGGGAGCGACCAATTCTTTGAAGAATTGCTCCGACCGCTGAATGGGTGGAGGATGAGGAAAAGCAGCATAATGCATCCACTGCAAAATAGGGGAAACCTGCTAGACTCTGTTAACAACAGCATAATTTCTCTTCTATGCATAAGAGCATACAAAATCTTCATAATCTTATTAAACCCCTGCACAAATGACAAGTAGGATTCTGTCGGGAATAGATCAAATTTTCACAACCCTATTAAAAGAAGTTATAATGTACACTGCCGGACAAAATTAAAGGATCACTTCAATATTTTGAAATTACTGGACTGTATAGGGTATTTTTGAAAATATTCTTTTTTCTTTGGAAGTCACACTTTATTATAAGGGTAATAAAAAATAAAAAATTATTTTCTAGAAATTTTTAATAGGAAAACAAATCAAAAAATAAAAATGTCCTACAGTCTCAAAATGAAAAAGTAAATCTTTGAAATGAAATGAAATAACAAAACTGAATAAAAAGGAAGAATTCGAGGAAAACGATCAATAATTGGTATTCCCACCTCTAGCTCTGATAATTGCTTCCATTCTCCTGCCCATTCCAGCGACCAGGGCTCTTACATGTTGTTCTGGGATGTTGTTCCACTCTTCCACTAACATTTCCCTTAAATCTGCCAAATTTTGTGGGTCTCGGGCGCGGACACGTCTTCCAAGCATGTCCCATACATGCTCTATTGGGTTCATATCTGGACTTCTGGGTGGCCAAACCATAACGTCAATTTCTTCTTGTCTGAGGAAATTTTGCACTGATCGAGCAACGTGAGGTCGGGCATTATCGTGCATAAAAATAAAGTTACCTGCGATATTTCTGGCGAAAGGTATTACATGTGGCTCAAGTACCTCCCTAATGTACCTGTCAGCAGTTATAGAGCCACGGTTCACAAGAACCAACTCTGTACGGGAGTTTAAATTTATGCCCCCCCACACCATCACTGACCCACCACCAAACGCAACCCTTGGAGAAAAAGTGCATGGAGCATACCTCTCTCCCCGCCTTCGCCATACCTTTTCCCGTCCATCTGGAGATCGGAGACAGAATCTTGACTCATCGCTGAATAATACGAGGCTCCAATCTTCCTGAGTCCAGTTTAGGTGCTCCCGAGCAAACCTCAAGCGCTCAACCCGGTGTTCCCTGGAGAGAAGAGGTCCAGTAGCTGAAGGATGGGAGGTCAATCCATAATCGTTGAGTCGTCTTCTCACGGTTCGCTCTGAAATTTGCACATTCCTGAACCTCTGGAGGAGACCACGCAGACTGTTACCAGTTGATCGGCGATCCCGAAGAGCATGCAGTTGCAAAAATCTCTCGTCACGGTGGGAAGTTGACCTCGGACGGCCTTGTCCGACTCTTCTTGTATGCCCTCCAGTTCGACGGTGCCTATTAAGCACCCTGGACACTACGGATTGTGACCGCTGGAGCCGTTGCGCAATATGCCTTTGAGAAAACCCTTCTTCACTCAAAGCAACAGCACGAATTGATTCCTCTTCGGTCAATGCTCTTCTGTTGGCCATCACAACGTTCTTACTAAACTCACAAGTAAAAACTAAAGTCTCTTAAATGTTAGAAAATCTTCAATAAGATGAATCTTTGCTAACAACTAACCATTTACTGATAGGAAGAAAGAAAATAAGTGGATTAACAGACCCACGTGCGGAGGATATATGGCCAAATCCATGCGATAAAGGACCTGTATTATTACAGTTTGCTATCCCATTTTAAACATCCATCGTGAAGGACAAGCTTATATTTAGTGGTGAAAGCTTGCCCAGGGCGGAATTTGAATACGCAGCCCGAATGGACCCAATGAGCTATCCTGGGGTATCAATCCATTAACTTTAAGAGGTTAAAGTATAATTGTAATTAAACCACCTTTCGTGATATTTAAGAGTTTATAACATGTCAAATTGATTAAGCTATACTTAGTTTCTTTAGTTCAAATGACGAGTTTTTGACCGTATAGATTATTAGTAGATGTTTTTTTTGTTGTGGTTAGGTCAAGGTTGATCTAAAAAATACAATTTTTAAAAAATGTGTTTTTTTCAATCATCTGCTGATGTTTCATCATGAAGACGAGAGGGGATGTCGTGTCGCCTGGATCAAATGTTCATGACTGAGAAGATGTTGTGCAATCCTTCACCTCTGCTATTCAACAGTCGTGCTGAACAGTATCCAAACCTTACTCTAACAAACCTCTAAATCTTATTCCGTCCGAATCCAAACCTATTCCCATCCACTTACAGACACTTTAATTATCTAAAGTTCGAACCAGATGGTTCTGGTTATGTCAGAGAACACGACACCCATTCTACCACCAAACTACAACAGACCTTGCCGTTTAATGACAAGAGAACTCAGATCTTCCCACAATAAAGAATTTAACTTCTCATTAACAATATACGAAAATCGTGTTGTAGATCGCTTATCTTCCTCTTTCGAGAACAAGCAGTACTTTGTTGGAGCCTTCCTCAATGTATCCCGAGCATTTGACAGGGTCTGGCATCGCGGACTATTGTACAAATTAAAATCAAACCTCCCAAGCACCCTTTACCTTATCCTTCGCTCCTACCTAACCAACCGATTCTTTAGGGTCCGACAAGGATTAGATTACTCCGAATATTACCAAGAGGAGTCGGGAGTTCCACAAGGTAGTGTACTCGGGCCCATCCTTTACACTGCCGATGTCCCCACTCATCCAAACACACTCCTTGGAACTTTTTACGATGACAAGAAAATTCTTCCTTCAGTACCCAAATCCCTTACTGATAGAGAAAACCTTCAAAAGGTACAGCGATGGTACCAGCGCTGACTCATTAAGATCAACAAAGGCAAATGCTGCCCTGCCATGTTTACATTAAGGAAAAACAACCTGGCTGATTTTATTCCAATGATATCCCTATCCCAGCTTCCAATTGCATTAGGTATCTGGGCTTTCATTTGACACTTGACTAACATGAAACACACACACAAAAATCAGAAGACAGAAACTAAGTAGGAGACACAGACAACATTACATGCTACTAAGCTACAAGTCAGCCTTATCTGTGAACAATAAACGCACTATTTACAAGACACTGCTGAAACCTATCCTTACACACAACTATCTATAATGGAAGAATTATGACACACAGTTAAACATAAGTCTCCTGGGAAAGAACTATGGAAAATGGCCTCCAAACATTCACAAAATTATCAGACAAGTATGTCCAAACCCCTGAATGACTTGAAGGTCATTGAATCCTCTCCAAGACTGTCAGAGTCTGACTCTTGCACTATCAGACCATTAGTACACCTACTTGCTTAATGCAAGAAGTAGACTTCTCGCGCTGAGTAATAGTTCACTAGGCCATATATATTACCATCTCAAATGTACAAGAGGCATTTCATCAACGTTAGAAAATAATCCTTGTTTCTACCTAAAAATAAGGATCAATGTCGTATGTAGAGAATTACTTTTACATCTATTGATATTTTATTACTTCTCTTATATGCCAACATAAACCAAAATAACACTTATTGATGATTATTTATCTTCTTCATACATACATTTACTCCTGAGTTATAAGGGAGTAGTCAACTGGATTAACAGTATTCCCTTCAGGTGATGTTCAAGATGGACTCTTTTGTAAGGAAAAAAGAGACTGCTCTTAACCATACAGTTTTGTATTGCACAGAAGTTAAGATTAAGTTAAGACAATGGACATTGCAAGTGAAATTGTCAGACTATTTTTATTTATGGTTGAGGAATACATTGTTTTCTTGTCAAGCAATACAATAATCTCTATTTTTATTGAGAATTTAAAGAATGTTATTTAACATTTATAGGATTTTTAATTGTCTCCTTATCCACTAAATCACAAGTTTATATTATATTTTTTTAAAGTAACATAATTTAATGTGGTTCATTACTAAACTTTTTTAAAGTTTAGTGGAAGACCATTCCAGGCGAAGACGCCCGAATTGCTCTGAGCATCTCGCGACTAATCAACAACAATGCGTCATAACAACTCATTTAAATAAATTCTACCCTAACCTTTCCATGCATCCCAATCCCCTAGCCCAAAAACCATATTACCCATCCTGATAATTCATCGCCAACTGAATAGGGAATGGCCTTAAGACCTCCAATCCTGCCCTTCATTAAATTAAAAAATACATTGAAAACATTTTGGTTACTAATTAGTTTTTAATTCTTCAACTACCAAGACCGAATTCCTGATAATCCTTTTCTCATAAAACTTAACAGTCAACAAACTTATCTCCAAATTGATTAATATTTTATGTCCAGCATGTTTTAAACTTGGAAGTGTGCAAAAGATTGATAGGAGTTGTATGTCTTCCATCTATGATACATTATAAACATTAATGGCTCTTAAAAGTAATATATCAAGATCATGACAACCAATAAAGACCAAATTGTGAATTTTTTCCCAAATCATTAGTCCATTAATAGCCACTTTATGCTCTACTCCCATTCTTATAACTGTTCATTATGAGAATTAAAAACACTATCAGTCATTTCAGATCAAAAATAAAAAGCACTAGCTCCAACAACCCTACCATTTGCATTTTTGCAATATTTAAGGAGAAAGGGGAAGTTCTGTTACAATTGTTACAATTATTTTTATAAAATTTGATAATAAAAACTGACAGAAAGAATAAATAACTAACATTTATTTTATTTAAATAACAATACATATCTTAAGTTAACTATAAATTCAGGAAATTAATTAATGATGTGAACTTGATGGAGATGGTTTCCCATAGTGTTTCTCCCAGAGTTCAATATACTCTTTCTTGCGCTGTTCACGGCGAGCAAAATAATCTGGATACCTGTGTAAGTAAAAATATAAATAAAACAAAAGAATTAAAATAAATCATGCTTAAAAAAAAAAAAAAAGAACAAAAGTGGTTGGGGCTCAGCACAATATAAAACCATGTAAACATTTTTATATTTTAACAATAGAGTTAAAATTTCTAACTTGTATATTAGCCAGCTAAGAAAAAATGAGTTAGTTAAGAAAAACCTCAGTACTGATAGATTAAAATTCCAACCAGGGGTTTGGCCTATGATATTATCATATTTAAAGGAGAGTCTAATGATTAAATTCTTTAAAGAAAAAATTGATTTAGAGTTTTAGAAAATGAAGAAAAATAAGTAGTTATTTTTTATACTTGTAAAAGTTTTGAGCCTAATATTTTTAAATGAAATAGAATTTGAAAATACCCTAAGTAGTCTTTTTTTTTTTTTTTTTTTTTTTTTTTTTCCAGGGATCTGAGGGATCTTAGCCGCCTAATATACCAAGTGTGGAACTTGTAGGCTTGACCAGACCTTGGAGATCTATACCTGCCTTAAGCACTCTTATAAGCATTCAGATACACGACAGAGCAATTTCTCAGGAGCAGGGAGATCAGTCCAGCTCCTAGCCCCCACTAACCTTGGAGAACCTGTGATTTTCTGAAGGGGTAATACATAATAATATAAAGTAATATATATGTCCTTAGATGAGTTTGTCGCCTTCAGTCAGATGGATCCAGTCTAGGGGGTCTGTCATCCAGGAGAGGAAGGAGGTAGAGAAAGAACAAAATTGTAAATGATTAATATCTTTCTTCTTAGAATAAACTAAAATTATAGAACATAATATATACCTAATGTAATGTGTCAAAAATATTTTTTAAGAATTTTAAAATTTGTTTTTTAATGAGGGAGGAGGGTAGGGGAAAAATTGGCTTCCTTCACACAGCTTAATATCTTCATTGTAGCTTAATATCAGTTAGTAAAATGCAAAAGAATACGAAAAAAATATTAAATTGTATCATATTAAGTGAAGATTTTTCTAACATTTAATTCAGCTGCACTGTTATGAAGACGGGAATATAAATCTAAAATCACGGGAATAAGGAAAATAACACTAGCCCTAAATATAATAAATATACTTACTGAGCTTTCTCTAGGGGATGCCAAGAATCAAGAACCCAGTCTGGGGTGTATGGGTCTCTACCATAGGCGTTGCCTCCAATTGATGTAGCAACTAAAAAAAAGTACAATCAAAAATAATAGAAACTTTTAAAAATTTGTATTAACGGTATATTTCAATTATTATTTCAAGTTATACAAAATAAGTAGTAAATGTCTAAAACTTTTTTTCCAAAATATGTGGAATCCAATATCCAATATTCGAGACCTCAATAGCTATAGAAAAAAGGTAATTGCCATTTAGATTCAAATTTGAATACATTCTAACTCTAAGGTTCATCGCATACTTTATCTTGAGTCCATCAGGTTCTGCTGACTGAATTGTTTTTTTTTTTTTTTGCCCGACCGAATAATCATAAAGTTGCATCAAACTTTGAAACTACTTACCTCAGTAATAACTTCTTAAACCATATTCAGTTATAAAATAATTTTTTTCTTCACTTTACCTATTAAATTATAATACATGAAAAGTAAATAACCACCTGAAAATAAAATATATTTAGAACAGAACACAAATAAGGAAGCAACTAAAACATATAATATAATTAATAGTTCCAGTATTTCCAATTTAGTTCACATTTGATGCTAGTTAATGCTAATGGTATTCAACTGGGTAAAAGAACTTGGCAAATCAGGTCTTAAAAAAACTTCACTCTTTATTAACCCAACATAGTTGTGGAGAAAACAATGTAATATGTTATAAAACATGCAAAATTAAGGCCCTTAATTGAGGTAATACATATGATAATGATAACCTGATACTCTGTGTACAGTTGAATTGATAAAAAAATATTAATCGGAAAATTTTAAATAAAGGAAAAAATAGCAGCTGGTGCCAGAACTGAAAATAAACAATGGGAGTTCACATGGAGATGCCATTGGGGATGTGCAATGTAAGAGGTAATTGGAGTTCGATTCAAAGGCGCATTTTTAAAAAATATTTCAATTGATATAATGAGGTAAATAAAAGTAAGTACAATTTTTTTTAGTGCTTCATAGAAGCCCCATAAAACATGGAGTGTATAAAACTACAAATCTGGAGATATTATGAGGTTACCACCACCCAGAAAAACAATGTCTAGTAGATTTCCATTAAGAGCTTATGTATTCAAAAGATCTCCAGGAGTCTTTTATAAGTCTTACTTAATTTAAAATCTTACTTACACTTTTTGGGTAGATAGTGCTGATTTTTGAAGAGCTTTTCCTCACCCTCAGCAAGTAATTTCTTTGCAAGAACCTCATCCTTAATGTCTTTGTTTGCATCGAACTCAGCCCTGAGGAGAACTTGCTTGTATCTGATCACTGGTCTGAGGAATGAGCATCAGTGAGTTAGTGAGATAGTAGATCCTATCTAAGAAATACTAATGAAAAGTAAAGAGTAAACATTATAAATAACTACAAAACAAATATAACTGTCCAGGCTATTTTCTTAGCAATAATTGTAGTTATCAATTTATTTATTTTATTTTGGGGGACTGACCTAGCCAAAGGGATACACATGTAATGCAAAAGTCTAGTACTGCAGGATTGAGTCCTGTCAAGAAATATAATTCTGCCTGCTGCCGTAGACTTTTAGAGTAGAATGCTTACCAATTAAATTTTATATTAAACTTAAAAATTTTCTATTTAGAAACCAGACATCTTCATTCCTAATAGTTATATATCATAATAATCAAATATTATTTTTCATGCCTCTCGGAATCCGTCTTCATTGGCATTCCACATTCATCACTTTCGAAAAGAATTTTCCATCTTCTGGCCGAATATCACTGTTCACAGTCACTGTCTGTATTCAACTGATGTTAGTTGGTGTCAGTCTGTGGGTCAGCCAGGTACATCAGATGATGTTTGTCACTTAGCCTCAGATAAGTTTCCAATGTCAGATAGTGATGGTAAGATGTTTTCTGCCTTGATGGGGTGTCTAAAAGTGTGTTATTTTAACTTGTGTATGTGTTAGTAATAGTATATGTTTCTTTGAAATAGTATATGTTTTCTTGAATTATTCTGTCTTATGTATTTTTGAAAGGTTGTCAGTGTGTTTGTCGTTTGTTTGTATTCACTTTTGTTAGGTTCAGTAAAAAAGAAATTGAACTAACTCCAACTATGCAAACCATTTAAAGTCAGCTAACATACACACAAACATAAAGATATTACATAGACCACAGAAAGATAGACATCTTAGAGAAAATGGAAATATACAAAACTAGAACAACTCAGCACGCAGTTTGAAACCATATTCAGACCGCTACTTTTACTAAAACAAACAAAATACACACACACACTGACTACCTCGAAAAAAACATAAGACAGAATAATCCATTCACTACTACTAACACACACAAGTTGACGCAACACACACTTTTTGACACCCCATTAAAGGAGAAAACACCTGAACCCAACTACTTGCCATAGGAAACGCTGACAAACATTATCTAAGGCTAACTGAAAAGCACTACCTAATGTACCTAACCGACACGCGGACTGACACCAACTAACATCAGTTGAATACAGACAGTGACTGTGACCATTAGAATTCGACAGATGATGGAAAACTCTTACCAAAAGTGCTCACCAGAAGAATTTGAAATTGCATATAGATAGTTGCATATCAATTGGTGGTACTGACCCCTTAAATTATTAAATCTTATATTAGTTATCGTAAAAAAATAAACTAATACTTATACAGTTTATTTACAAATAATTCTTTTACTTAAATCCTAGATTTGTATTTGATAATTAATAAGTATGAAAATAGTATTTCGAGATTAAAAACATACATTGAAGTAATGTTTTATTATCAAAAAAGTCATTATAAGATTAATGGTCTCTATGTTTGAAAATAAATAAAACATTTTTAGCTTTACTGTTTTGTTGTTGAAAAAAGGAACAGATGAAACTGTAGAATATGTTAAATCAATTCGAATGACCTACTTCTCTACAATACAAAAGGTAATGGCCATAAAAATTCATACTTCCCCATAAATACCTCTTTTCCACTTTAGAGGGAGACATATGTATTAGGACAAATGGAGAGTTTTTGACCATAGATATTAATATTAGATATTTTATTTGGGGTTCAGTCAAGGTAGATCCAAAAAAATATACTTTTTTTTAGATTTGTACTTTTTTGGATCTACCTTGACCGAACCCCAGCTAAAATCATCTAATAACATATGTATTAGGGCGAAGGGAAAAGTATTGGAAGTTGTGAGCCAGTTTGAAAGCAAAGCGTTTTATACAAATCAATGGTATGATAATTTTCGATAATCATAATACAGGAAATATTATAATTTGATAATCTTCTATTTGAGATACTACTAACGGTATTTGTACGATAATCTATTACTAATGGTTCTGAAGAAGAAAATATTGCATCTTCCTCTCTCTACAGTTGAATTTAACCTCTAAATGAACATATGAGTTACAAATGACATCTGATTAACAGACCAAGTTATTTATATATACAATAAATTAATTATTAATAAA
>KZ807361.1:261277-271943 GCA_000696205.2 Oncopeltus fasciatus | reverse complement strand
AAATTTATATTATATATATAATCTCCCTGCCTTTCACAAAAGGAGTGGGTGTCAAGCAGAAGAGGTGTTCTTCCTGGTTTAATAATTGTATTACATAAAATGTATAGACTATTTTAAACTAAGGTTAGAGTGAGGAATTAGGGCAATCTTGAATCCGGCAAAGTATTTACAGATCAACTCAAAACCTTTGTAGCTTATAGATAAAGATCTTAAGAAATGAAATGAAATTAATTCATGTTAAATCCATAATTATGTAGAAAATTTCATCTTTATTTTGAGGAAAGTAACCTAGCAAGACTGACAATTTTTTTGTTACATATAAATTTGGTTTTCTGAATTTATGGGTTTTGAAAGATATTATATTTAGGGAAGAGAATCTGCAACTTTTTGGGGGATTAGTATTTTCAATTTTTAATCATCGAGAAAAAAAATTTTAAAATACGTATGACTAGATAGGAAAATCTTACCTTCTCACTTATAATTTTTTTAAATTTTAATATTTCCTAATAAAATAATAAACAAGAAAATTGTAATTTATCAAATTTCTTATTAGTACAAAGCAGTTAGCAGCATATGAAAGATAGCCAACCTGTAAGGGAACCATGATTCAATGTTTCTCAGTGCACTTTTATATAGTCTAAGAACTTTTTGTTTATGAGTTAATACTCTAAAAGGGATTAATTCAGTCATTTCAATAAATAATGAAAAGAGACAGCCTTAAAATAACCTTTTAGTAACAGCATAATAACGTCCTCAGACATATGATAAGAAAATCAGCTTATCCACCCTTAAAATTTCTTAAATAATTATATTTATTTCAGTTTTTAATCACTATAAATATAAATTTCATTAAAAGATTTTATAAAATTAAGAGTAAACAACTAGGGTTCTCCGAAGAAAAAGATTTAAAGCATATTTTAATTTTATAGTGAGTGTACGCTATATTATAATAAGTAAATCAACAAATAAAGTGCGTAATGGAAATTTAATATTTATTAAAAACTAATAATACATTACTAAAGCCAGCTTATCATTTACTTATAAATTTAATTTATAGACCCCCCCCCCTCAATCTTCCTCTCATTTCCCTCAGAAATGTTCTATATTTTCAAAGATATTTCAACTGTAATAATGGTTTTGCTAAATTATTTTATAATTTACTATAGGAACCTAAATAACCACTATAAATCGTAAATTTATGATTAATTATCAATTGATTTTGATAGCCTTTTTGATTATTTTTCTATAATCACATTATTTATTTTTATTTAGACAGTTCTGTCACCTTGGAGGGAGGTTATATTTTCTGAATCAGGTTATATTATTGTAAATTAATGGGTTAAATTTTTAAATAAAATAAATTGTATTCTGCTTAAAACAAAAATTATTTACAAAGCCTTGAAAATATAAAAACCTATATATTTATTCTATTGAATAATAATTTGTGGATTTTCAGCATGTACCAATGTGAGCCAGGTATAGTTTTATAATTTTTTTTTTTTTTTTAAACATTGTGCCTCTCAAATTATTTTTCTGTATATTTCACCTTTAAGCTTTTCTTTGAATAAAAATTTATCTTTTCAAGGGTTTTTTAAATATTGCTTTAGATCTTATTTTAATTGATGTCATAGACCACTAAAATTACTGCTTAGGGCTTTTTTTTGTTATTATTTGCTCTGTAATAACCTGTATATTAATATGTTCTAAATTTTAGTAGTCTATAGGTTTTTTTTTATTATGTAGGAGGGTTAAATTTTTAGCTCCTGTTTATTCAGGATTTAAATTTTGCTCAGGTTGAGAATAGGGAGTTTTTAACCTCTTGGATATAGGAGCATAGAGAATTGGTTTGATTGACTTAAAGTTTTGATTAACCTGATAGCATAATAATGAAAACAAGTATGTACCTGATTTTTATCACATTAATGTATTCACAATTAAATTAGCATTATATAATTTATAGCTTTTAACAATTTACTTAGTAGTATACTCTGCATTGAAAATAAAATTTAACAAATAAAGCTGTGGCTAGCACCACACTAGATATTCTGAGGTAGGGAGATGTCATTACTAAGGTTAGTGTCTATTATATTTTTATGTATTTATTTACAGAGCCTGTTTTTGTGAAACTTGAACCTGTGGAAGAGAGCAGTCCACAAACTTTAGGTATGTTCATTTCCATCAATATATCTTTGACTGACTCTATAAAAAACAAACTATCTCGTGATACTGTGTCATAAGTTTAAATTGATTAATTATCATAACTATTTTTTAGATAAATACATAAAATTTAAATTTTCCTTTTATCCCCTCAGTTTTTATCATACTTCTATCAGATTTATTTCAAATAAGTTATAATTATCAGACGATTATCTTTATAATACTGTATTTATAATGTTTTAATGAAAATAATATCCCCCCCCCCCGAATAATTAATTAAGGGCATAGAGGGATGACTGCCTCTTGTCAGACTTTGCTTTCATAGTAAAAGTCCTGGAGGAACACAAAGCTACAACAACAGGTTTGAGAAACCAGTTTGATATTTATTGCAAAGAAATATAATTTATGAAAACTAATTTTTTATTTATTGCAACTTTGTGGAACTTTAAATGCTTTTGAGTAGTAATTTATCTGAAACTAAAGTTTGAATTGAATTATTTCCATAATTTAAATAGCATGATATTTCCTTTATGCATATAATAAAACTTAGAATCCTATTATTAACAGTTTATATTAATTTTTAATGTTTTTAAATCGGATTTCACCTAAAACCTGAGGATGGCTCATGATCTTGAGGCTGACATATTTAAATAATTCTTATTTTAAAAGGAAATACTTTAACTTCTTTTTTTTTTTTTCTCGTGCAAAAAAAGTTAAAGTCAAGCAAGGTTTTTCTACAAATGAAAATTCTAGTCTTCCTTCTAATTCCCTTCTTTTTTTCTTTTTCTTTTTTACAGATGATTGCTTCCAAGATCAAGGACTTCATCATCAGAGCCCTGGAATATCCTAGTATGATATCAGAGAAAAAGACTGTGATATTCCTGGGCTATGATGATGATGTTCACGTAGGCTTCCACAGTCATCAGATGTATGTAAAGTTTTTTCCGGGTTGGACCGTGTAAAGTTTTTGATGGTTGCCGAGCTTTCGCACATCCTGTGATGGCTTCTTCAGGGCTGAATAGAGAATGAGAGCTGTCTTCCAAATCCAGGGGTATTTATACCCGGCGCTGTCCGGTCCTTGGGCGAAGCCTGTCTTCCCATTGGTTGATCCTGTTTTCCTGCTCGCTGATTGNAAAAAAAAAAAAAAAAAAAATATAAAGAAATTAATGTGAAGACTGGAATGTTTATTTGTGAAAAATTTTGGTTCATTTTAAATTTTCTTTCAAATGGTAGAAAAAAAAAAAAAAAAAAAAAAAAAAAAAATTTGCTTAGTGCTTTCAGCTACTTAAAAGGCACCAAATTTAAGACATATTCTTCTGTCAATTATATGATAATTTCTGGAATGTCTTGACTCCCCATGCTTATTTCTTGTGAATTTGTGGCAAAAAATTTAAACTTACCAGTCACAAGGTACATTAAAAAAATTATCATAAGCCAGAGAAACAATGATAAGGATTTTTCAATGGAACAACTTTTAAAGATGGCTGAAAGTACTCAAGCATTTAAAAAATATATCTTTTGGGTGTTGATGTTTTTATTTTAGAAATAACCCATATACTGGGGATAAATGTTAGAAAACTAACTGTCTATACCTCAATGTCATATTTAATTTTTGCATTTTATATTAAATCGAACTAATTAATCAATTGCTATTTATTGTTGGAACTTAGGCTTTTGTTGAATTTTGTAAACTGTTGTTGTGTTTGTAAACAACATTTAAAATTTCTCCATTAATAAGTTATCCAAAATAATGTACAGAGAGCTAAAGGTGTAAATAGTTAAACAAATTAGTATTTTTATTTATTTATGGTCTTTAAAAAAATGTAAGATTTTTTGAAGTAAGAAAAAGAAGTTCTTAAATAATCATTTAAATATTACCACAAAACTCAGCTTAAAATAATATAATCTTTACTTATTTTAGCTAAAATTTTTAGTAAGATATAACTACCAATGGAAGGGGCCACGTTGGTCTGGTCATTATGGTACTGGACTTCGAAGCCAAAGGTCCCAGGTTCTAAGCTCACAAATATAAATTAGTTATTTCCTGAATTTGCAAATTGAACTTTATTATTAACTATTTTCTTTAAGTATACTACCTCTTTATTTAGTAAGATTTGTTATAAAAATGTTGAATGCTAAGACTATTTTCCAATATTAGTATTACCTGTTTCTAAAAGTTTAAATACAATGGAAAGAATATTAAGAACATTCTTGAATATTAAAAAGAGAAAAATGTTTAATTTAATTATTACTTAGTTTTAATTATCTATTTTATTCTAGAAATAAATTTGTAGCAATAATTGAAATTTAACTATAGCGATGTATAATTTGCATTAATCATGCTAATAATTAGGCCAGGAGTTGATGTTCTTAGTGACTTCACTAGTTTTTAGCCTCATCAATTCTGAAGCCTCAAAGTCTTCAATAAAATTACTTGAAGCATATATTCACTACAATGTATTATTTTATATTTTAAGGGGTAGAAAAACCTGGTGAATACTTTGGAGATGACTTCTATGATGAAAAACCTAAAGATCTTTTTGAGGAAGAAGAGGAAGATAAAAAAGAAATGTCTATTGAACTAGAAAAAAATAGTTTGGATTGTCAAGAAGATCCACTTCTCAAGAAAATCTGGGTTAAACCTGAATCAATATCTTATTCAGAAGGTAAGATTTAAATTGTTCATAGTTACTTGTTTGTTTCTTATAATATAAGTTTGCTTTAAGGGAATAGTACTAGTTTTATTTATAAATTTCATTTGTACATTACATTCATTAGCTATAACTGTGTGTAAAATTATAACTGACGGTTTAGTTAAGGTATTAAATTTATCATGGGACAGAACAATTTTGTCTTCTGATTATAAATGAAGCTCAAGTTATTGAACTTTCTTCAACAACTTGAGGGTCAAGTTTAATTAACACCAATAAAGATTATGAGCATTTGCCTTTACTTTCTATATCTTTTTATAGTTAATAGCGAAAGGGAAATACACTGCCTTCTGACATTTTGTGATGGTAAACTGGGATCTTTTTGAAGGTTTCTTAATCACTCTGGGACAACAGCTCCAATAAGAGAAAAATTCCAAATACCTTGATAGAAACAGAATATTTTTTTCAATAATTGCCCACCTAAATTGAAATGCTTCAGTTTTAATAATAATTCATAAGTCAAATTTTCTAAATTTTAAGTTCTATAGATATATTTAGGTAGATACTGAAAATACCATCTTTAATGATTTTAAATTAAATTTAATCCCTCTCTTTCCTATTTTGAAAACAATATAGATCCAAAGTTATTTAACAATGTTGCTTTATTTTCACTAAACATTGGATAATTTTTTTATTATTAGAAATTGTAGGAGGAGTGCTTAAAGAGGCCTATTAAAAAAGTTGTTAATATCTTCTTTGCTATAAGTGTTTTGAAGAAAATTTATTGAACATTATTGATGTGAAATGTAATTTTTGGCAATTTCATTCTTGACATTTTTCCAAAGAGGTTTGTGTAATAAAGATGCTTAAAAATTTATAGGGGAGGGTTCAACATCTTTCTGATCCTGGTTAGCTTAGGACAGTTTTGTGAGCTTTTTCTCCCTTTCTTTCCAATTTTAATGAAATCAACTTGTTTAGTTTACCAAGCTATTGTCAGATTATTATTTTGTTTAAAATTTAAGTATCATTAATTTATTATTATTTATTATATTTTTAATTAAATNTTATTGTGTTATAGTTCACAAAATGGCTTTAGACATAAATGTCAACAGGTACACCCTTTATCAATAAAGATTTATACAATATATCTTTCAATACTCCTCATTAATTGATAAGGTTGACAGGAAGTAAGCGTATGGGGGATTCGATGCTGAAAATGGTACTACATTGGTACATTATTTATTTTTTTTTTTTTTGTACTTCAACTGCAGAGGTCATTAGCACATTGATAGAGTAACATTATTTTTATGAATCTTGAAAAACTTTCTCACATCTGCTGCAAGAATATATTAAATCACTTGGAAAATAGCAGGAGAGATCTAGGGGCCCATAGTTTTCCCATTTGACATGCTCGCAAGCTAGGTTATAATGGAAGTTGAGTCAGGTCACACCTTGTAATATAAATAAATTTTATTATTAGATTGTAATTTAATAGAGATGACTGTATAAAGGTTTAAGAACAGTCTCTCAATTAGTGACCAGCATGCCTGTATCTCCTTCCACAGAATCCTTCAAATGAGTAACTTAAGGAGTGATGAGAATTATCTACAAGCTGGCCTAGGCATCAAAATAAAAAGTGCAGTTATTCATCAAAACTAGCTCATGATAATGAGGTCAGGATCAATCTAGAATGGGAACCTATAAAATATCAAGATAGATGACATCTGCATATTATGTAACCTCAAAATTCTGCAAATCTTGAAGCATAAAATGAAAGGAATCATTAAATCAGCCCTGCATCAGAAATGGTTGTGAATGTGTACAAGATTAAAAAATAATCCTCTCCAATCTAAAAGAAAAAATGTGTGAAAATATTTTTAATTAATATTTTTAAGGCTGTGAAGAAATTAATTGTGATCTAAAGAATATTTCACAACTTCCAGATTTCTCCAGTGGTTTCGTACGGAAAGTGCTTGATGATGTAACAATTAAGAAAATGCTTGCTGAATCTTGTGAGTAAAAATTTGTTTTATGGTCATTTATTAATATCACTCAGCTTGCGCATACACAATGAGTATATATAACACTAAAAGGAAAGAAAGCTCTCCCAACCACCATGAATATCAAGCTTAATGAACAGGGGGACAAATAAAAGTTTAATATCTCATTTAATATTGTTTCATTCTTTCTAGTTTGAAAAGTCTCTTTTTCCTAACGTTTTATGGTCTTTAGTATGACAGTATGAAATTATTATGAGCATTATTAGATATAAATATTAATATAAATTTTTAAAAAAATTGGCCAATCAATTTTAATGGACTATATTTGGTTGGTATTTATTTGCTTAGTAATTATAGTTTGCTGTCCTCAGTAAAAATCTATATTTGTCATCACTGTGGCCATTCAACACCTAATCTTGAGAAGCTCAGAGTCCATATTGAGTTCCGTCACATCCAAAATTACAATCTGCCTCGTATAAGGTCATCCAGGACCAAGGATAGCCTTCCCATCAAAAGAATGAGATCGTAAGTATTAATATATAACTTATTACATTTAAAAATCTAAAATAATAATGAAAATGTGACTTATTTAAAATAATAAAAAAATACCTTAACATGCTTACTCAACAGTTTATTTTAAAAAAATTACTAATAGAAAAAGTCGTGTCCTTAATTAATAGAACCAAAATTTTAAATCTCGAAAAGTTTTAGCTGTTTTGAAATCCATTTGACAATCAAACTTAACATTCAGATCTCTAAACCAGTTAAGTGTTTACCTTCTAGAGTTGTTGGACAAAGTTTATTTTGTTGACACTTATTGAGCTGTTTTTAGTTGTCTCATTACTTTTTTAGAGATTTAATCAATAAGGGAGTTAACAAAAAATATTTCTGTCTGCTTAGATGATTATTGAAATACGTTAAAAAAATTAGTCCTTTAATTACCAAAAATGGTGACTTATTTTTTCAAGAAATTAATATTCTATTAAATTTGCATGAACTAGCGCCTTAACAAAAGACCAAATTTGAGAGTTAAATACCCCAGAAATACATCATAAACTCACTGTCAATTAGAATAAGTTAATATCCCATGAGAATCCAAACAAACACAAGAAATTTAAATTCATTTTCATCCCTTAAAAAAACTTTTGGAACTTGAGAAGCCTTCTCTAGCTGAGACAATCTCAGTGGATTGCATAGAATTTTTTGCTTCTATTACTTATTTAAAACAAAATGGTGTTATGTTGAGGCATTTGTGAGTACTTAGCGAAGCAAGTAATGATAGGACCAGATACTTGCTCCCAGGTGACACATCATATTCTTGTAAGAGGAAATCTAGAGCTCTAGAATCTAGACCCGCCTAGAAGGGTTATTTAGGATACAATCCTTTCCTCTCTTTTATGGCCCTCTATGGCTTCAAATGAGGTAATATGCTGTGTATATGTATTTTCTTGTTATAATAATGGCATTCTCTTATAGATGTGGTCGCTGATGTTTTTTAAGTGTTCTGTAACTGATGATAATCCATGTTTTATGTCTCCAGTATGTTCTTTGAGTCTAATGTCTATGTTCTTTTTACTTCTCTGATGCATGATTTGCCGCATGAGCACAGAATAATTTACATATCTGAAACCCAATTTGGCTTTAGGGTTGGGAGAACAGGCCAGTTTTCTATCGTTAGTGTAAGTGGTTTTTGTATTTCTTGAGAATCTGTGCTGTTTCCCTTGTAGTGTATTTCTTATAAATTGAGTGGCCTTTAAATTCTTAATACCTGGTTCTTCTGTCTTGTTTTTTGAATTTCTCTTTATCTTGTCAAAAATGTTTTATGTGTAACCATACTTTATGAAGGTGCTTCTCAAGTGTTCTCTTCTTTTGTTAATTGGGTGGGTTCCGATAACTTCTCAGCTCTGCTGAGTATAGTGTTTATGAGTCCTTCTTTTTGAACAGAGTGATTGAGTGAGTTAGCATGCAGGTACCTACCAGTGTGAGTGGGTTTTATATATACTGTGTGGCCGAGTAGTTCCTTCTTCTTTTCCATGAGTATATTAGGAAAGGGTAATCAACGTTCTTCTTCTACCTCCATTGTGAATTAAATATTCTTGTTGATATTGTTTTAATGTATCAGGAACTGGTCCAGTGAGTTGTTTCAGCAGTTCTTCGTCCTCCTCATACAAAGTGTCAACAACGTATTTATACTAATAGACCTGTCTTTTGGGGCCGAAGCCTTAAGTTGAAATTCTTCCATGAACAAGCTTACTGCAATAGGGCTCAATTGTCATCCCAGGGCTGCACCTTCAAGTTGTGAATAGTACTGGCCTTAAATAGAAGGAACATTTACTGTAGGCACTGTTTTGGGAGTTGGAACTATTTTTAGCTAAAGTGGTCTTAGTCTTGGTATTTTCAGTATGTGGTTTTAACTTGTCTACTAAGTATTTCACAATATTATATGTAGGAGAGCCAATGGTGGTAACTATGATGATTGGTATGCCTTCTTAGTGAATTTTTGAATGGCCAAGTCAGTTCGCAGTGCTGGGTCCGAAATCTTGAGATGTTTCAACTTTATTTTGTTGTTGATATCCATAATTGATGCTATTTTCTGATTGATGCTTTTTTAGAATTTCGTTTTAGTTTCCACATTGGACACTTCAATGTTATTTATTATTATCTCAATTTAAATTTGGCATAAGGCAGTTGTATAATTAAAGCAATTTTGTCCTATTTGGATTGCATACTTTGTGGCATGTATTGGTTAATATGAATTTGTTATTACTGGTATTACCTTTTTTTTGTCTTTTGTTGTGTTTGTGGACTTTAATTACTTTTATTGATCTAAAGTAGCAAGAAGGTCATCTCCTTGAACTCACATGTTTTGCAGGTCAAACTCTCATTCCTCACTTATTATTTTATTTATTTGTTTTATAATGTGTTAATCTGTCTGGTATTATACATCCATGTCTAAATGACTTTGGCTTCATTGTTCCTTTCCTATGCTAGCTATATCTAAACTTCTTGTCTGAAAAATCAAGAATAATCTGGAATTATTTTTCCTTCTATCAAAACTCATTTCTTTTCTTTCTCTTCTTAACTGTTATTTTACCAATATAGAAAACATTTGTATTTTTTTTTTCATTATTCTTCATATTTTTTTTCTACTTTGATTCATTTTTATTTATCACAGCCTTTTAATTAATCTATTTCTTACTAACAATTTGATTTTTTTCTATCTTAATATATTATTATAAATATATTGCAACACTGAGTATAGCTATTACCTTTTAATCTTCTTTCAGTTATAAATGTCTTCTGTGTAAAGAAAAGTTTCCTCGACGCAACCTGCTCCGAGAACATCACAATGAAGATCATCGAGGTGAGGCAGCCTATGCTTGCTCTGAATGTTCATACAATGGAATCACACTTGCAGATTTACGGTCTCATGAGTTGTTCCGCCACTCAAATGACCGTCCTGTACAATGTGGTTACTGTGATTTCAGGTATAAATAAAACTATCTGTCAGAAAATAAAAAACTATCTGTGCTCGCCAGGAATCTGGCGAGGACAGATAGTTTTTTATTTTCTGTTCCCTCTCATTAATTGTTTAAAATTTACGTGGGATTAAAAACCACAACAAAATAAAATATTTATAAAATTATCTGTCTTTTTCCCCTCTAACATATGTATAGAACACATATCTTGGAATAGCATTTGTTAACATTTTAATGTTAAAAATCATTTAAGTTTTCATTTTATACTGAAATTTCTAGTTCTTGAAACTACTGAAATGACAAATATAAAAAAATTTTTTTCTAATCCTACTTACTAGATACCAAAAATAATCGTTACTGAAATTTAAAATTTATATAT
>KZ807361.1:242943-260322 GCA_000696205.2 Oncopeltus fasciatus | reverse complement strand
TGATTAAAAAATAAATAAAATTATTATTATGATATCAAATTAATTTTATATGGAAATACTAAACTAGATTTAGGAAAAATGTAACAACAATGAACTTTTTGTAATAAATGATGTAAAATAAAATAAATAAATAATATGATTTATAAAAAATAGTTTACTCTTAACAATTTCTAATGATGCAAAATCACATAACATTACAAACATTTTTGGAATTCTTTCAGTAAACTTACTAAACACTTTCTCTAATTCAAACTCTACTCTCACAATATGACAACGAGATAGAAGAAATATAACTAGTTTTAAGCAAGAAATATAATATTGGTAAGCAATATAATACTAAAAGATACATAAGAGATTTGAATAACTATTGTAAATCAATAAATTCTACTTATTTAAGCATAGAAATTAGATTAATAATATTAAAATAAATTAAAACATATTTCAGGAAATTTAAACAGCTATGATGGTGAAAGATCTGATAATTTGTTCACTTTTAAGTTAATACTTTTAATATATTTTTATTTAGCTTCTGTTATAAATTATAAAAATTAGAAGTTAATTTAAACCTGATAAGAATTTAGTGTGGATAAAGGTTTTTATCTTTAAAATTTGTTTGCAGGGATCTGTTCAGGTATTAATAAAAGCTTGTTACTAGGATTAACGTTTCTGGGGTTTCTTTTTGTTTATTTTATTTATTTATTTTTCTTTTTTTTTAGATCTTTTTATGTTGGAAAGTTTTTATTTTTCTGATTTTTTTTATTTTTATAATTAAGATTGTTTGCGTTCACTTTAGACAAATAGTTTCATCATGATCGTTCAATCGGCTTTTTCTTTATTTAATTTTCTATGGTCTGTATATTCATTTCATTTACATTATCATAAAATTTGTCTCTATGGTTGCTAATATAATTATTACTTATTTTTCAATTTCTATGTTGATAAATCGTATTCATTTAGGTGACAGTTTTAGTCCAGAAAAGGTTTTATTCCCATGGTAGAGTTGATTATTTCATTATATTTCTCTGTAGAGAGCCTAATATTTAGTTTAGTTTATTCTTAAAATAAATATTAAGGATACTTCAAAGGGATAGACGGCTTGCCTTTGAGAGATTGGGTAGCTTGAGTTTGCTGGAAATGTTAATTATGGGGAAAATTAAGGGTCTGGTCTGAAATACTGAAAGGCTATGAAGTGTTCTTATAGGAATTTTTGTTTTAAGATAAGAAAAATATGATTCTAGGTGGAGGAAATATAGTCTTTGTATATTTTGTCATTATTAGGGTTTTGTTCTAAGTGTATGTGAATGGACTCAGCTAAAAATCACTTTTCAAGGTCCCTATCTTGGGTTCAGTTGCCAGAAGTATGAATTAGTCATAGTCGAATATATGTTTGTCAGTAGTAGAATGTTTTGAGAAAACACTAGTGTTTTTTATTTTTATTTTTAATGTCATACTGATGATTGATGAGTCTTCTTTTGATGGGTTTCTTTGTTTGTTCTATATATGCTGCGATAAAGTTTTGAGTGGTGCAGGGGATTTTTTTAATGACTTCACATCTGTCAGTGTGGTGAATGGGGTCTTTTAGTTTTGTATATAATTTTTTTAGTCTATTAGTAGAGAATTTTTTGGGGTTTGGTGAAGGTTGATCCAAAATATATAAATTTAAAGAAATGTATTTTTTATTATCTGCTGACATTTTGGCTTACATTGTAAGCCATCTTCAGGCTATCATGAAGGCAAGAGTGGACTTGTTGTCACATAGATCAAATGTTCATGACTGTCGTTGAACATGAACATTCAGTCAAAAACATTTGATCCAGGTGACTACACGTCCCCACTCGCCTTTATGATAGCCTTGAAGATGGCTTACATTGTAAGTCGAAACATCAGCAGATAGTAAAAAATATGTTTCTTTAAATTGTATTTTTTTGGATCAACCTTCTCCAAAGCCCAACAAATTCTCTACTAATAGACTACAAAATTTATATACAAAACTAAAAGATTTATGATTCTCCTGTCACTCCTCCCTCCACTCTAACCCTCCCACCACCTATCCCTTTGAAATATACTGACTCTTATCTGCATCCCTTCCTATCCCCCTCCATTTTCTCCTGTAATAGCCCATATAAAAAACTTAACAGTCATGATTTATTCTCTCTCCCCATCACCCCATTTGGTTTATTCCTCTCTCAATATTATGTTGTTTTTTTTCTTATATATGTTCGGTATTTAGTTTTCATACATTTTTTATAGTTGATTACACTCAGTTTTATCATTTGATTTATTCATTCATGTGTTGCATTATAACATAAATACATGTTTTTATATTAATTTTGTAAGTTTTCATTTTATGTTCCTCAGCCCCGAAGAAAGCCTGAAATTTAGGCTGAAATGACAAGAATAAAAACATCTTTTGTTTATAAATCAATTTTAATTCTTTAATTTCTAAGACCAAATCCCATTCACTGACCATCCCTGACTAATTGCTCCTCATGAAGCTCGACGGTTAACTAGTTACCTCCAAATTAAATATTTAAGAAAAATATAACAATTAGTACAAATGGAGTGTTTTTGACCATAGAGATTATTAATAGATGTTTGTTTGTTGAGGCTCAGTCAAGGTTGATCCAAAAATTACAATTTAAAAATGTGTATTTTTTAATTATCTGCCGACATTTTGGCTTACATTGTAAGCCATCTTCTGGGCTAACATGAAGGCGAGATGGGACGTCATCTCACCTTGATCACATGTTCATGTCATTATATTTTAAGCCGAAAAATTGGTAGATAATTGAAAAATACACATTTTTTAAATTGTATTTTTTGGATCAAACATAACCAAATCCCAACAAAAAAACAAGAACAATTAGTTGTGTTGGTTTCTTGAACCAAAAATCTTAATTGTAATGTTTATGAGCCAAAATTAGTTATTTTTCATTATTAAATTTGGCATATTACGTTTAAAAGCAAAATTAAAGGCAAATGTTTGTTATTGAGCAAAATTTGGTGAATAAGAGATGAGAACCACTTGAAATGTCAAGTCTGAGTAAAAATAAATTATTTTGATGCTGTAGGCTTAATATTCAGTTTAAAGCAATGAAACAACACATATTTTTCATTGATCAAAGATATATTTCATAACTGTGGAGAGTTGCACGACATTACATTGAAAGCTCAAATACAATCATCTACTTTAAAACTGCGTAGTTCCCTTAGTTTACTCAGCTTCTGTGTAATGAATTTTATTTTTAACTTCCTGTTCAACTACTGATTGAATTTTGTGATTAAATAATGGATTGGTAATCTCCCTTCAAGTTTTTCATCTTGTAATAGACTATACTTTAAATTGAACTAATATATATTTATATGAACCATATTTTAAATTTTGTATTATTTTATTTTAGGACAGCAACCTCTGGTGCCGCAACCCAACATGTAAAACGTGAGCACCCTGGCCTACCAGTAAAAATCATTAAACCACAGAAATCTCTCAATGACCTCTCATCAGCAGCAATCATTGCTGGTCAGGATCCAATTAAGCCGTACAAGTGCACAGAATGTGATTTTGCTGCTAGGTACCGGTCAGTTTTTATTGACCACATGTGCACTAAGCACTCTGCTGAAAAGGAGTATTCTTGCAATTACTGTCCATTCAAAACTTCCCGAAAAATTCAGTTGCGGGATCATGTGATAGGAAGGCATACTGATGAAAGGGCCTACAGGTATAATTGCATATTTTTAATTGTAATTAAATTATGCTGAGAGTTGTAATTCATTATTATAAATAATAATGCTAAGAGTTGGCTTAGCTATTAGAATAAAAATTTTACAAAGTCGGAATTTACTTATTAACTACACAAATTTTATTTTTTACCAACTTATTTAGTTTATGAGATTGAATTTTTAAAAAATTAACAGAGTTCTCCTAAAAATTTAAAGAAGCTACGCTATTCTGGGTGTTGGTTTTTAATTCAGTTTCGAACCTCACAAATTTAATTATTTATTTTCCGACAATCTGTTCTTTTTTATTTCAATTATTATTAAATAAAAAAGAACAGATATATTTTTATTTAAATTATTTTTGTTGTAGGTGTTCTGTCTGCTTGGTTGGCTTCACATATAAAAAGAGTCTCACAAAACACTACCAAGCAAAGCATGCAGATTCATCTGCAAAGTTCACCTGTCAGCTCTGTGGATTTTCTGTTGGTTACAAAGACAATCTGCGCAGACATGTACGCGCTGTTCATTGCCACGAGAAGCAGCATGTCTGTGAATATTGCTCTTTTGCGACGTCACACTCTGGGAATCTCAAGCGACATGTCCTCCTCAAACATTCTGTAGAAAGGCCTTTTTTCTGTAATACCTGCAGCTTTTTCACTACATCTCATGAGGCCCTTACATTACACCTAGCCACAAAACATGTTGATGATCGAGATGTTAAGCAGTGTGAGCATTGCGGTTACACCACTAATCGCAGCAGTCAAATGAAGAAACACATAGCATCTAAACACTCCACAGAGAAGAAGTTTCATTGTGATAAGTGTGATTACAAATGTGCCGTGCGTCATTCTCTCACAGCCCACAAACGAAACAAACACTCTGGGTTGTCATTCCCTTGTGCCTTTTGCTCATACACAGCTAATAATGAACCTCAGCTCAAATACCACGTAAGCAGGTTTCATACAGCTGAACCCATAAAGTGTGATTTTTGTGACTTCTCTGCTCCCAACAAGCGCTCTTTAAACCAACATGTCAGTTTTAATCATAGATGTGCTTGGTGTTCTTTTATTGCTTCAAGCAGCACACTTTTAATGTCTCATGTGGAATCTTCACATGGTCTCACTATTTACTACCTAAAGTGTAGGTATTGTGATTTCCAGTCACGTAGTGAACAAAAATTAACACATCATATAAATTCTGCCCATCAACAACTTGTCTACTGTTGTGATAAGTGTAATTATATTGGTTATGAGAGGAATGAATTGGATTTTCACTATTCCACCATGCATTGTCAGAATTTAAAAGTACCCAACCAAGCATTGTGTGGGTATTGTGACTATGTAACAACAGGAAGTGATTTATTACTTGAACATGTGCGCTTAGCTCACCCATCTCCAATAAACTGTGAGATGTGTGGGTTTTCTTGTGAAAATGAGGAAATCCTCTCTGTCCACAAGAGCAGGGAACACAACACTGGGTTATACACCTCCACAAGTGGCCATAGTCAACTGTCTGAACACTTGGCACATGAGAATTTTTATACAAGACTTACACCTGAGGTGGGAATTTAGTTACCTTTGTCTTATCTGTATATGTTTTCTCTTACACCACTCTACTTGCAGAAGATCAGCAATATTTCAAGTATGTACCTCTAAACTCCCAGCTGAAAACTTTTTTTATCTTTCTATGTTAACAAGAATAAATAAGTGTTTCCTAAAGGTTGTCTGTTAGATCTTAGCTAGTCAATGAACTTTACATGCTAAACTTTCAAATACTTTTCAGTCCTAAATCTACTGAATATGTTTTGCTATATTATTATCATATTATAAAAATAAGAAACAAAATTTTCTTAATGGAATGAATTTTATCATCACAAAAAAATATGCAACATGTAACAATGCATAATAAATTGGTCTAAGAGGTGGCAGGTGTTCTTCTTGAACTAAAGTAAAAATGTTATCATCATCATCATCACCATAGTTTAGTTTCCTTCTACTGCTAAACATGGGGGGGGGGGGTCAATTGTAGAAAGACTCCTTTAGGATGTTCTGTGCTCTGTGAACATTCTCCTCTATCTTAGGACTCCATCTTCCCATGTTAGCTTGAGTTATTCTTGGGCTCTTAACCCCTAGGCTACATTGGCCTTGTATGTTGCTCGGGCAATCCATTTTTAAGAGAGGCTCTAACTAACCTCTATGACTTTCTGGAGTGGTTAGATTTTGAGGGTGGACCTAACTGTTACATTTCTCATGTGATCCCTTCTTTTTTTGAATTCTACTTTTCTTAAGGCGTCTACTCCTGGCTTCTGCACATGGTTGTGAAAGTATGATTCTGAAGAGTATAAAAGTCTAGGTACATATGTACCACTGTAGACGATTTAAAAATTCTTACCTCTCAATTGTTTAAAAATTCTCTTTTTTTAGATACTAAAAAAAATGATGATGATCCTTGAACAAGCGACCTTCTGCACCAATGCCACCTACCAATTCTACATCCATATGACCATTTGTATTGTTTGTTGCTCCCAGATGTATAAATTACTCAAGTGATTAGTTGTCAATTCTAACAACACTCATCACAGTACGGAGTTTCTTCTCTATATGCAAGGCCTTCGTAGATAAATGGATTAGAAAAATCTACTGTAGCAATGTCCAAACCTGAAAAATGTTACATCTGTCTGCTATTATTATTACATCTATTATTATTTATTTCTTAAACCAAGAAAAAAATAATAATTTGATCTTCATAGAAAACTGATTAAATTATTTATAGGCAGTCAATTTCAAAGCTAACATTCCTGTGACATCAAAGCTAATGATCCTGTGGGAATTGACAAGCAGTGGTTTTCTGTGCTATCTCAGGTAAAAGTAACCAGGCTTGAAGCTATTAGTGGTAAGAGCAACAGCTTGCTAATCAACCGCTTGTCCCCTTTCTTTCTAGTCGAGATCTTAATTTCATCCCCTCTAAATCTTATAATTTATAGATAGTTTGTTGGTAGAGAATTTTTTGGGGTTCAGTCATGGTTGATAAAAAAAAATTATTAAATGTATTTTTTTTTCTTTTGGGTCTGCCTTGACCGAACCCCAACAAATTCCCTTTTGATATTTTATGTTTCATATTATGTTGAATCCCAGTTTAAGAGAAAAATATAATCATTTCTCTGAAATTTCTGAACCATAATTATTGATATTTTGTATCAGAATAATCTAACAACTCAATTAAGGAAGTAAATTGAGGGTAAAAAATAATTTTTTAGGAAACTTGTCGTGCTTTGTCAGAGAAAGTAAAAAAGGATATCTTCCAATAATTCATTGATTTATATATAATCATCTACAAGGCAATGAAATATATTTATAGAATATATAAAAGAATATATCGTACTCCAAAGCTGAATACTTTTGGGATCAGTCTGTGCTGAAAGTTATCTCTGAATTAAGAATATCAATGCAGCACAATTTAGACTATTTCTCAGGTCACATCCAATCTTCTTGTGGATTTTATCATTAGGTTTTAATCAGCATTGCTCCAAAACCTTCAGAATGTATTTTATCTTCACTTTTCAATAACAAGTAATTGATCAGTTATATTGCTGGAGTTTTTAGGAATAATATTATTGTATTTTTATATTTAAATATAATTTATTTGAGGTGGATTATTGTTTTAATTTTGCAAAATTACATCCTGAAGAATATAGCTAAATTGATGAGTTTAATTTGTTTGTCAGTGCTTAAGTATTTTCTCATTGTAGGATGAGCTGATTCTAAAAGTGTTGAAATATTTAAATATAAAAACAAAATTCACACACATACTTATATATGAGAGGTGGTCAAAAACCTTACGGAGGGGATTAAGATAAATGGCTTATACTTGTATTATGTGTAGCCAATTAGTAGTTATATTCCCTAAAATTTTCATAATCCTGCCATTCCTTGTCTAGTACTTATAACACCTTATTTCATCAGTTTGCACTTGCCATTCCATTGCCAGTTGCACACTTCTCATCAAGAATGAATGATGATCGTGGGGATAGACATATTGGTCTTTAATTTTATCAACCATCCTCCTTACAGCCCCAATATTTGGGGTGTTTAGAAAAATTAATAAATAGATGTAATAAATGTATTGGTTTTAAGAGATATTATATCGAAAAATAATTTATGTTTTGATTTCATTCCTTTCTTGGCCAGGCCGAGAACTTTTTGACTTCTCCTCTTATATTATTGATTATTTGTGTGAGTTGGTTTATAAATAAAAATTTATAAATTTTTTCAATCAACATTATTGCACAATACATGGTAATATACTTTCTGATCTGATATTAAAATATAATTAAATAAATAAAAAAAACTATCTNTAAAAAATATAAATATTTTAAAGGAGTTTTAAGAAATTTTCAAATTTTGTAACTTAATTTCTTTGCGCTTATATAAACAAAGTTTGTGTGGTCTTAATAAGCTGTTAAAATAAATTCATTTTAGTAGAGTTGCAGGGATAAAATTCAGGAACTTTTTATTGAGCAGACAAACAGACATGCATTTAATTTAGTATTTAATTGTATTGCAAATGATGGAATGTTATTAAATGATGATAGTGGAATTTTGATAAATACTATCAATTATTAAGTTTTTCACAGTATCCTTAGGATGAGAAAGTAAAAAATTCTACTTTCATTAATTTTTGGCCATGTAATTAAATATAGTGCTTATGAAAACCTTTTATTTTTTAAAACTCCATTCATTGCAGGAGAGTTAGTTGTTTTATTGTTGGACTATTTGTAAATAAATTTTGTAAATATTACTTTATACTGTAAAAATAATTTTTTTGTATTAGTATTACTTTTTTTTTTTTAATGGGTAATACTCCTTTGTTACCATATCTACTTAAGTGGTAATATAAAACAGTATACTATAATAAAGTAATATAGTGTTGATGGGTTTTTGTTGTCCCATAATTATATTTTAACTGACTATGTAACATTCTTATAATGTAATGGCATTAATTTCTTGTGCTTCTTTCATTATAAAATCCTTTTAATTTTATTGATTTTTATATTAATTTAAAAAAAAAAAAACTTACATTTCATTTTAAAAATGTGTCTACCTCGATCAGATAAGGTAATGTTTAAAATAAACCAATTATATCTTATGCATTCTATATTCCTTCTATAAATATAAAGTTAGGCTAAAGCTAGTTGCTATTGATGTTTACATAAATGTATTTCTGGGAATATATGGTATTTGAAATCCAACTTCTTTATAAACAAACTATTATATGTTGTTTAATTATGAAAGAAATTCTACTCTAACAGATGCCTTTTTCAATGTTTTAACTTTAAATTAGTTTAGATAATAATTGTTTCCAACAGAAAAAACATCATAGTGATAAATAAAAGCTAATAGATTTTTTTTTTTGGTAATTCAGTATTTACTTTTTTTTATATTGAAAAAACAGCATTTTCTTATGAATTAAAGAATAAATTAATTTAAAAAATTGAATATACTGTAGCCTAATTTAGCCCTTAAGTAAAATAATAATTACAAAAATAACACTCTGCACTTGTTTTAAAATTGAGTGAATCTTTAAGAGAAAATATTCTCTTTGACAAAGATGTGTCGTTTCTAAATCTCATGTGTGTAAATGGTTAATATAAAAATATTTTCTAATTATCAAGGATCAAAATTCTCATGAATGTTAATCAAGGTGTTAAAAAGTTAATTTTTCTTTCTTGACATAAGTAAAATGTATCAGAATTTAAGCATATTCTTAAGTACCACTTAAGATTTTCATTCTGATGATGCTACAGAAGGAAAATATGCTTTATTAAGGAAAAAAAAAAAAGTTATGTAATTTGGTTATTTTTTGGTGAGGCGAATTCTGAAGAAATTTAACTTTTTAAGGTCGTTCTCATGACAAATTAAAATCAAATGTTTTTATATTATCTCTGATCTTTCCTACTACATAACATAAAGAATTACTATTATATATGTGTATGTGTGTGTGTTCTCTACAGCATACAGTTATTTATTTTTCACATCTTAATTTTAAGTATTTAAATTTAGATTTACCTTAATTTTAGGTATTTAAGCTTCTTTTTGCAAGCCTTTGGATGGTTTCATTAATGGCTAAAATTGGCTCATGGTAAAGGTGATTCAGAGAGTCCAAAATTTAAAATCTTTATATGTTTGTTATTATTAAGTTACAAAATCATAACATCAATCAAACATTTTTAAATTTAGCAGTCTAAAATGTAGGGGCAGCATTGTAGGGGATTCATTTGAGTCTCTCAATCTTGATGTAGTGGGTTTAAATTCTGCCCAGGGTAAGCTTTAGTCAATAAATAAAAGCTTGCCCTGAGCCATGGATATTTGAATGAGGTGGCAACCTGTAGACAGCCCCTCCCTCTGTGATTCTAAGTGGTTGAAAGGGAGGCCAACTCACCCACACACACAAAAAAAAACAGTATAAAATATAATTTTTGACATTTATATTCTATAAAATTAAGAAAAAAAAAATACTGGTCAGGCCCCCCACTTTAAAAATTTACAAACTAAATTCGATATTTGGGCTTCACATTTCAAATTGTTAATTAGGTATTTTTTAAATAAGGAAGAGTGGTTGACAGGGGGATCAAATTGAATAATTGTTCATTTCTAAATTATTAACATTTTTTATGAAAAAAATTGTGAAAAATATAGAAGCAAAATTGAATTTTCTATTATTTATATTATGAAAATATTTTCTAAAAGTGCACAGTAAAGAAAATATAGAATGATATTGTTTCGGCCATCAAGTATTATGCTGGAGAAATTTGTCTGGGTTTCGGCAAAGATCAAAAAAATAAAATACTCTAAAATTATTAGTGGGTAATTATTTTATTATTGCCAACGTTTCGACAACTTGTAAGACATCATCAGGGCGCTAGTGTTGTATGGGGAGATCTCCAATGGAGGTTTATGGTCACATCTCAGAGTGCAGAACTAAAATGACTATACATCTGACTTTGTTTTATTCAAAAATATATTATAAGTGTAATTTTTTTACTCTTTATTGATGTATGGTTTTGCAGACTAGCCCTGAAGAAGGAAATTATATTTCTAAAATTTAGCTAAAATAATTCGAATTTTTATGTTTTACTTGTGACTGTCTACCATAGGAGGGATCATATTAAAATTTATGATTTTCTCTATTATTATAAATTTTAAGAAATAAGAATTATCATAAAGTGAATAAAAGAAGCTTGGAGTAATTTTCTCATATTTATATATTGAAAATCATAAAAAATAAATTTTAAGAAAATTAACTGTAGAGTAATAACTGGCTGCATTTTCTTTAAATCTGAATCAAACTCATATCCCTTTAAAATCTTATGTTTTTCATTCTAAAACAGATTGAATTTAAAAATTGAACAAAATAAATATTGCTGTACTCAAAATTATATCTGAACTGATTTAAATTTGGGTTTTAGGTTAAATATTTTTCCAGTGTGTCAGTGTTAAATGTGTTTTATCCTTAAACTGAAATGATTTTCAATTAAGAATTAAAAGTTAAAAAAAACCAGAGCTTTTCCCATCTCTAACATTTTCCCATAAATTGATATTTTCTGTTATAATCTTCATATGCTTAAGAAACTATGACTGGTTGTAGTTCATAGCTAGTAACTGTTCTTAGTTCATAACTAATATATTATAGTAAAATTATAACAAATAAAAACTGACTGATTTTAATAAAATCTGCTGAAGGTTATGTCTGTGAGGTACCTTTCATTTGAACATACTTAAATCAAGCATAGCAATATCAAATGATTGAAGATTGCTAAATTGGACTCAATGGTTTTATGAAAATAAATTACTATAAATATAAACTCTTGAGATTTGAGTCAATCCTCTTCAGTCTTCATTATTGTCTCATGTTAAAGAGTTTTCTACCAAATAATTTTCTTACATTAAAAAAAAAATAGCACCTGATTTTTAAGATATAATAATATTTATATTTCCCTGTATCTCCCCTTTAATATTTCAAAACTATTGTTATGCATTCAATTAAATGCAGAAGATGGAGTGGAGAAAACAGATCTTTTTTAAAACCTTTTATTTAACAACTAAGGTCATGCTTGATGGACTATATGGTTCTAAATACCACCAATGGCAACCGGGAAGGATTTTATTTAATATTATGTTGTAAAAAATAAAAGCCTACCAAGAGTGGGAATTCAAACGCGTGCCACTGGGCTTGGGAATTTCATACTCATTCCTTTAGTTGAATTGTTACCGCACTGTTTCACCAAGTCACACACGCATACACATATCCTCTTTTGTTATTTTTAACAAGGTATTGTGCAAATTATATTACTGGAGTTCTGAATGTATTTTTTCTTCTATTAAAAAAGTATTATTTTAAACATGATTTGTTATAATTTGTCATTATTTATTAATTAAATATTTTCGTTCTATAAATGTATTTGTGGTACTATAAAAACAGTGATATTCATTTTTATTATATATCAGAATTAAATGACTGCTGACTATTAAAAACACTAAATATTTAAAATGCACTCATTATTTATTAATTAAATAATTTCGTTCTATAAATGTATTTGTGGTACTATAAAAACAGTGATATTCATTTTTATTATATATCAGAATTAAATGACTGCTTTATTAAAATTAGTTCTACTAAATTACTAGATTGGTATATTATCTCCGATATCAATATAAAGCTATGACAGGTATGCTACACAACTATACTACTACTGCCTTTACCAAGCGCAAGGTATTTGCGCGGGAACACACACAAAAAAAGGCGGGAACGGTTATGTGAAACCTTTAGAAAACCTGTGTACATAACAAGAGCAAACAGTTAGAGTAAAGATACTGAGGCCGTTGAGAGGAATCAGCGGGCAAAGATTAACTACATCCTCGAGTTGCGTTAGTTCGGCGTCAGCCATCGTCTCGAGCGGCGGGCACCTGCGAGAGGCCGCCCATGTGTGTGTCTGTGACTGAGCTCCACCTCCTCGTCGTCGTCTTGGTGGACTTGCCGACAGTAAGTTGTACACCCTTATAGGAACATCCCCCTCCCTCTGATCATATGTGGGGATGCGAGCGTATTTATAATTATGTGTGTGCTTTGTTTTCAACGTGCGTGCGCGCTCCCTTTCACATTTCACACTATATATAGACATAAGTAAATTTTTTTATTTTAACTTTTATTTATTTATTACATTCTGTTCAATAAAAACCTAAGGTAAAATTAAGACAATAAGTAATAAAGTAGTTATAGAGAGTAATAAATAAAATAGTTCTTTACTCTCTATAGCTACTATTTACTCTGAAAACCTTTAAAAATTATAAATATTCAATTAAAATTATTAAAATATAGCTCAATAAAAGGAGCTGCACTAATTATAGCATTGTTATTAAATGTTATATATTCGTAAATAGCATTAAGCTTCTGTTGAAGTGGAATAGTGACTTCCTTTGTCACTATAAATAGTGACGTGAAGTAAAAGTAATGAATTATCCTCATCACCATTACATACATTAATAAATTCTTCATGAAAAAAATAAATAAAAAAACTGCAAAAACAATTTTACACATAGTTATATTTATAAATCATAAATCATCATCCCTTTTTATATTATTGTAAGTATAGTGTTATAGGAAATAATTAATATGCAAACTAAAATAATTATTCACTTTTAAATAATTAATATTCAAAAATAATATTATTGACATATGTTGAGTCACCTTGGAGAACCCCTGCTGAATCCACACACAAATGCCGTAGAGGTCAACTTCTCTTCAGTAATTATTGTCTAATCCTAGTATCTTNTTAGATCTAATTTTATTTCAAGTTAATTCTTATTTTATTTATCCAGAATTACATCTTTTAATAAATATATAAAAATATTAAATGATGTTTTGAATAAATTGTTTACTTTAATTGATATCCATTTAGTATTCCCCATTGGTCTTTTCTGTGACTCTAATCCCATGAACATACACACACAGAATGAAGGCTTCAGCCATGCTGCAATTTAGCCCTTAGTGGCAAATGATGGCGTGTTGGGCTCACAAAAGTATCATGGTTTTTATTCCGGCCACCTCCTTACCTCTTATCCCTTATTTTGAATTTCTCATCACTGTGATCTATAAGACACACATATGCTTTTTTAAGCTGCATTATACCAACAGCCTAATGTACCTATTGATATATTGCTAGAAAAATCCCTATATAAATTTGTCCCTTTTTATTCCTACATAAACTCCTGGATAAAATTATTGTACCACTGAAAAAGTTTACAGTTTTTAAAGTAATAATTTAACAACAATTTTCCTCATTCATATCTATCTACCAACCAAACTTTTTATCAATATCAATGAATACCAATCCATTTATGGAGAATAGTGTGGGTGTATTATAATAATAATTTATACGTACTCTCGCACACAGTTCACACGTTATTGCTCTAGGGAAAAATCATAAAAACACGTTCTATATTGAGCTAAAAATGTAATACTCTTGGACATGTTTTTGGGTGCCAGGCGTCTTGGTTGAGCTGTCAAATCTGCACCTCTAGAACTTATAACTTAAATATCTTTAATATATATAGTAATAATATATTGAAAGAGTGAACATAATGTAAATCATATTCTAATTTTCAATATCTAATCGAAATCTAGTTTTTAAAATCCGTTTACAAAAAAAAAAAAAATGTACTCTCGGGATTTAAAGTAAGCCATAGAGAAGTCACTAAGTAAGATTGGTTTATGGGCAACATAGTTTAACCGCAGAAAATAATAAAGGAGAGTTTGGCACCCGCATGCTCAGCTAGCTCTAAAAGCCAGCTTTAGAGATCGACTTCTTCTTCAGACTTGGGCTACTTCTTACTTTAAACTACAGATACCAAATTTGGTAATTAGACTGCATTTTACATAGCATTGAACGAATTCGTATTTTGCAGAAATCAGATGATTAGGAATAAATGGAAACCCATTTGAAACATTCTCATATCCTTCAATTACGCTAACCACGAAACTGCCCCCCCCCCCTCACAAAAAAAAATGCTGTTTACAAACATTTAGAAAAATTTAAGGGCAATTGTCAGCGGACAAGACTGGAATGTTGGCTCCCCTGGGTTTGTATAGCTGGAACGAAATGCCTTACTCAGCAGGAGCAAAAATCGTTGAAACAATTTTGGAAGTAAACGTAATTTTCTCTTTTATATTTTATTTTTAAAAAACCTGAAAGTTCCCGGTCACTATAACCTACCATTAAATTACATGACTATCAAGAGGTTGAATCCCAAGGATTCTGTGTTTTTTTTATGGTTTTTTTTAATAGTATTCAAAAAATTTCTTCGCGAAAATCATCAAAAATTTTCTTCGCGAAATTTCCTCAAAAGACCTCTATCGCCAATTTTATGTAAAAAAATATATAGGAGGCGGGTTGGGAAGATCACTGAAGATGAAAAAAATCAAACAAAAGAAAACAGTAGACAAAGACAACTACGTCACCTGGACGTCACGCATAGATAAAGATTTGGCGCCGTGTAAACTGAAGTTTATCCAATATTTTTTTTACAAAAAGCTCATAATAAGTTTAAAAATGAATTAGCAGTGCTGAGCCTCTCCACCCAAACTCTTCTGTACCCGGCCAGCCGCATCGGTAATAAATTAAATGTTACAATGACGTTTTAAATCGCGGGGTTTTTTGTTTTTGTAAATTACAATAACGACACTTAATTGAAAAAAAAAAAAAAAATTGGAAGCGGGCAGATCAGAGATCTATGAAAATTGTCAAAACACTGAATTTCGTCATATTGTCTCCCCAAAATGTATAACAGTTTCCACGTCGGGTACTTTAAACTTTATCCTTCATTTTATAATTATGTTCAAGGTATTCAAAATAAAATGGATCATGTGAGATTTTAAAATTCCCGCCAAAAATATTAGGAACTTATAATAAAGGCTGTAATAATGATAATTAATTTAACAATAACAATAAACTTTGCAGAATATATTAACGGGTTATAATTATAAATTTTAATATAAAAAAGAAAGTGTTAGAATTTGAATGTTATTTTTCATAAAAAAAATTAATTTTCTTTTATAAGAAAAATTGGAGAATAGTTTCTTAATATTTTTATTTATTCTAATTTTGTTTTAAGAATTATTTATCGGTAAAATTTTATTTATTTATTTGGGTGGTTTTAAAAAGAAATATTTTAGAAGCCTAATCTGTCCTTATCTACATTGGTGCTTGTGCTAACTCAGTTATAAACAAAATCTCGTTCGGAGCGCTTCTGTCTCATCTAGCCGGAGATTTTTCTCGAACTGTGAACTAAAGAACAGTTTCGTTTTAATTTATTAGTGGAAGTCCGTCAACTATTTGTGTTTTCAGTGTGCCCAAGAATCTTCAGCTAGAAGCAATTATGTAGTTATCTTGTTTTCGTTATTTGTGCGTTGTTTATATTCTCTGGAACGACTTATTTTAGGAAAGAATGTCATCTGCCGGCTTCCACTCCTTGGGATGGATATGGCTTTAGCGAATTCCGATGTTTGTAGAATAAGTTTATACATATAATCTGCACAAATTTTTGTTATTGCACAAAAAAGAGCTATAGAATAAATAAATAACTATGATCTCAAGACTGGTCTTACTAGCTAAATTGCTACTGCTCATCCACTTTGCACAAGCAAAAACAAGTAAGCAAGCTTCTGTATAAAACAAATATTATTATTAGTTTTGTGTTAGTCAAAAATTCGTCTTAAACTTTACAAATAAACAGTCTGCTACAGTTTCAACTTGTTACTCCTTGGTTAAAAATTAAATTTATAGAAAAAAAAGCCTTATGAATTCTTCTTAGTACTATTAGAAGCTACTAATAATATATTTTTAATATCCTAGCTCAATTAAAATGTTAATCAATACATTGAAAGATAATCCCTTTGTTTTGAGAAAGTGTTTATTATCATAAATGCCTGTACATTTTTAGAGCAATATTGAAAATGATTAAAGTTATCCAAAAAATGAATACAGATTCTGAAATCAATTGGGAAATAGTTCAAGGTGTATAACAGTTGATGCCAAAAACACCTCTTTATGTCAAATATTACAGCTGAACTCTTGAGTATATAAACATTTTTTATTCCTCCAAAAGTTTTATTTAATTTTTCAGTTTTTTTTTCTTCATTTATTAAAGCTTTCCTTGATTTAAATTGAATTATTAAAAAAACCCCTCATTAGTGTTCTCACTTAACTTTGCTTGAGTTAAAGCTAAGAGCTTGAAATGGTTTTATAAGTTATTTTATGCCTATGCCAATGTTATTAGAAAAAAAAAAAAAAAAAAAAGGGAGTTAACTGTCTTACTTAATGAGTAAGGATTGTTCGGCAATTCGGTTTTGGGAACTGAATAAATAAAACTAATTTGTAAACAAAGGTTTTTGTTATTGTCAATGTTTCTGTCAGTGCTGAGTAACAGAAGAAACATACAAAAAATGTAAAAACATGTCTGATGAATAATACATTATAAGAAAGACAAATTATAGCTACTATTTGAGTGTAGATTAATTTAAATAAATTGAGTTATTAAAGTAAAAAATAATATAGATAAATTTAATATTAATTTGAGTTTATTATAATGAGATTCTCCACAGAGAAGA
>KZ807361.1:203742-242880 GCA_000696205.2 Oncopeltus fasciatus | reverse complement strand
TTTTTTTTTAAATTTTAATAATAATAATGAAAAATTAAATAATGAGTGATACTGTGTCAAAGTAATTAGTTAAAAATCTACCCCAAAAATTATTTATGCTCTATCTGCCACAATTTTTATTTAAATCTAATGAACATTGATTACAATACTATTTACTAAGGAAGTGATCTGATTCTAACATTAGCTTGATTAATATAGATAACTTGGCTTGAAATGTTTATTAAAACTTGTGCATTATTTTTTTTTGCATTTAAATGTTTTCAGTTATAATAATAATATTGAAATAATTTCTAGTAATAGAAAGATTATTCAATACTAGTTTCTATAACTTAATGGCTGACAGGCTATAAGATTTTCCTGAAATTATTTCTATTTTAGTGCTGTCACAATTATTGTTAGCATAGAACATTTCCGTTAATAGCTAATTATGCTGGGAACTCTGTACTTCAGAATAAAACAAATATCCTAGGATTTCATATTTAATAAAATTGAAACATTATGAGTGTTCAAGTGACTCCCATGTTTCTTTAAGTATCAGCATGCTTTTATAAGTGAAATATATCGCCCCGGAAAGCAGGAGATCCAGGTTCGAATCCTGGCTGGGACAGATAAATTTTTTTATTCTATTCCCTCTCATTAATTGTTTAAAATTTATGTGGTTTAGGCCCAGTATATCTCTATACCTATGGAAGTCCAGGCCGTTCCTGACTGGTCCAGGTCCTTCTCTCTGTCCTGTCTAAACCCACTTCTGGGCGTTTGTAATGATATTTAAGAATGCAATTGTGGGTGTTGTGCTGGACCTCTAATTCTTAAAATATAGATATCAAATTTTTTGTTCAGGCTTTTCATTGCTAGTTTTTAAAATTATTAATTTTTGGTTTAATGAGGAAGTGATAGGTAGACCGAAATTGATTATCGTAATATCTTCATTATTCTTTAAGTTATGAAAAAGTTATTATATAAAATATAACAGGTGTTAAATTTAACTTTTGGGCATTTATATTTTGTAATATTTATATTGAAAACATATATTAAGGAATAAATTAACAAAAGTAGCTATGATGGATGATCATTTTTACATTGAAATTAACAATCCTCAAGTAAATATAATTGGATTATAAATTTTTCTTGTGGCTAAGCAGAGCTTAATGCCTTTAAAATATTTTTCTTTTCTATTTCAATACATCATCATTATATTAAAAAAGAAAAGAAGAAGAACTGAGTTGAATTATTTAAAGATGAATTTATGGCTCGCATTATTATATTTGCACTCTCATAGGTTTTATTTAAATAATTGCATGATGCATGTTGCTATTACCACAAACCAAGGATTTTTAAATTTCTATTTAAAAATTATTCATTATAAGTTAAGCAAGTTATCTAATTAATCTATAGGATATTGGTTGACTGTTGATAATCTGGAAGATGAGATAGTCAGGGCCCGGTGAAAGGAAAACAAATGGTGAACTAATATGGTTTTATTTTTGCCAATGTTTCAGCCTGAATTTCAGGCCTTCTTCGGGGTTATGGGTATAACAAGGGATAGAGTCATGAATTGCGTGTTCTATCCCTTGGTTGCTGAGGTACTCATTTAGCACCCAAGCAACCATGGGTTAGAACAACAATTCGGGATTCTCCCTTCATTATCCCCATAAGCTCGAAGAAGGCCTGAAATTCAGGCCGAAATGTTTGCAAAAATAAAACCATATTGAACAATTAATGTGAGGGAATAGAATAAAAAATCTATCTGTCCCAGCCAGGACTTGAATCTGGATCTCCTGCTTTCTGTGCTCGAATGCTATTAACATTAACGGTGGTGTAATGGTTAGCATTCGTTCACGGAAAGCAGGAGATCCTGTTTTGAGTCCTGGCTGGGACAGATAGATTTTTTATTCTATTCCCTTGCAATAATTATTTACAATTTACGTGGGATAAATTACCACAACAAAATTAATATTTATAAAACCATATTGGTTCACCTATTTTTTTTTCCTTTGACCCAACCCCGACTATCTTCTCCTCCTTATCTAATCCAAGTGGTCAATAATTAATTAATTTACTGGTCAGTATTTATTTTTTTACTTTGTTTCTGAACAAGAATGTAGGTGTCAGTTATTCATCTTGTAGTTAACCCTTTACCTAATTGCAACCTAATTATTTATTTTTTTTTTTTTTTTTACGATCACATCTGTCACTTATTTTCATCTGTTTATTGTATACACTTTGGCTGTGTTTCTGAGAGCAGTTACAGTTTTTAATTATCCCTTTTGATTTTTGTTAAAACTCTTTTAGGTGTACAAAAATACGTTGTGTACTTTATATGATACAACTTAAAACTAACCTTTATTTCTTATATTCAGCTGTAAGGTTGAATATAAAGTATTTCCTGCATTTGATATGCTGTTTCTTTTAAATTTCCAATTTCTTTTTATCCTGTTGTTTCGTAGCATCTTAATGAAACCAAACTTTCGGTTGCGGGAAATTGAACTTATGGAAAATTAGTAGGGCACATACAAAAAAATCTTGCTTAACCTTTAAATAATTAACACCTAATTATTTCAGGTTGTGGATTAGTCTTGCATGCTCTTCTGGGACAAGATATAATATTTTTACTCTCCTGCATGTATGTAATTTCATTTTATAAACTTTTTATATGGATTCTTTTCTTCTTTTTTTTCTATATAAATTATGTAATTTATTTCTCTATTATACATCTATACTTTTTAATAGGAAACAACTTATTGTTATTGAATTAGTAGAAACATTAGTTTCTCTTATTTTCACTATATTTTATTCATTACTTATAATTCACCAAAATATGGGATATTTAACTAGATGTTCATTAATTTTAGTTTTTTTGGGTGAGAGGGGATTCTAAGTTGTTTATTTTGTAACTTTTGGTTCAAATAACATAGCTTCTCAAAAGAGTGTTGTGTGTCTGATCAGCCTACCTTTTAGTTGCATAGCTCTGAAAAATGCAATTACTTTTTTCAAGTAGACTTATTCCCTACATTTTATGGTAAATTTTTAGAATTAAAATTATCTGATCAAAAGAGGATAACTGAGTTTATACAGTTCATTTGGAGTTTTCTAAATTTCTAAACTATTTCAGGAATTATTATTATGATTAATTACTAAGAAAATTGTTACTTTTTAATGTGAACCAATTCCTTGTCTAAAGGAAATTTAGTATTGGTAATGTTTTATGGATAGTTTATAAGTGATCTTTAAAGTAAGTTGTATTCTTAATTCACTATTGAACTTTAATCCCTGGTTCTTAGTCCTTGCTACTGATGACAATCATATATTTCTCCAATCAGTTCTTATTTTAACTTTAATCCGAAATCTTTTTCCTGACTTTAATGGTGAAGTGCATTTCTAGTGTTCCTTTTTCAGGAGCTATTTTATTGAGGCTTCCTATGTTTTTAGCCATTAAGGGTATTATCTAAAGTGAATCTCAATGTTTCATTTTTTTAAATATCAATAATAAGCTGCTTAAGTGAGGAGGCCCACTTTACATGGGTTAATAAGAGGGACACGTTGAAAATGAATGTTCTAGCATAACTCTTAGATGAAACCTTCTCTCTTTAGTGCAGAGACTTGAAGAGGATTTTTACTTTGTTTGAAAGATTATATCTTTTCAATGAAACATTTACATTATTTTTTAAGCCATATACTTTTTTTTTTCTTCTTTTATTTATTTATTGATTTTGTTTTTTTTATATAATCTCAGTTAGCAAATACAACTTAAGAAAAAATAATTAAGTTACTTTATAAATATTTTATTTGGTTGTGGTTTTTTTATCCCACGTAAATTTTAAACAATTAATGAGAGGGAACAGAATATAAAAACTATCTGTCCTCGCCAGGAATCGAACCTGGACCTCCTGCTATCCGGGCCGGTATGCTAAATCCATTACACCACAAGGACTAGCCAGTTATCTCATTCAATTCCCTCTACATTAGCGAGAGCCTAACTTACGAGAAAGACGTTTACGTTAAGTGGCGAAAAAGTTGAATGAGGATAACGGGTGGAAAACCGTGACGTTGATGTTAAGTAATATTTTTGCAAAAAAAAACAAAAAAAAAAAACGTTTGTTTAGGAAGAAATTTACTCTCCGGCACAGGTTAGGGGTGGGTCGTACATTTTGTCTGTAGCTTAGAAGGGGGTAATAATCCTTATCTGTAGTCATCTTTAATGCCAGCAGATGGAAAATCTGCTTGGATTACTTAGACCACCAAAAAAGTCAGTTCGTCCGTCAATGTTTTCCCTTGTTTTTATTCTATTATATTAGAAGATCTAAATGGAATTTGAATAAAAACTGATACGATGTGTAATGTATTAATTTAGTTAATATGTAGTATTACTTGTATTACACTTTACTTAGTAATTTGTTTTATTGAAATTGTCACCTACATCCGGAAGGAACTCCCCCCCCCCCCTCCTTTTCCCTAAAAGCAAGAGAAGAGATGTATATGATAATTGATCGTCGGAAGGCTGGTGCTGGTCTTCGTTGGGAGGATTTTAATTATATTTCATCCCCTGAATGAGATGTGGTGAGCAACTGGGGAAAATATTAGTCGAGGAGGAATTCCAGATTTCAAGTGTGAAGTGTCTTCTACTAGAGGGCAGAGCCTCCTGAAGTCAGCGATATTTGTCCGCTGCAGAGGCTGTAGTGATGATGCCTTCCGCCACAGCTCCCTCAATACTAATCCAATCTGTCCATTGAGGGAGGAGGTGTCGCAGGGCCCTGCCGGATGTTGTAATCAAGAGCCCGGCGTCTGGGGTGAGCGCCCATGGACTGCACCAGACATGAGGAGGAACAGAGGGTGGAGGGAAAAGAAAATGTATAATGGGGTAGTATCTTAACTGTTATTTTACCTATGAATAAGTTTATGTAATATAATAGGTGCAAAATATAATTTTATAATGATTATGTTGTGTAACATTTTGAAGAAGCGCTCTTGTTAAGGAATCTGCGAATGCTCCTGGGCCGGTTGAGCGCTTCCCCCACCCTTCCTTCTCAACCAGTCTGAGGCAAATATTTTTGGGATTGCCTTTACCCTCATCATTCTCTAGGATTTCAAATGAAAATTCGCCATTCTCTCTTATTCATGGCCGTCTTTAATGAGACTCCTGGGAAATCTGTTCGGATGACGCGGCTCCGCGTGACACTACATCACTCCGTTATCGAGTGTTGACCTAGAAGATAGTTTTCCATCCTTATCTCTCCAAAGGGTAGAGTTTATCCGTCAGAAGAATTGTCTGTCTTTCATTTCTATGAAATTCTAGTGATAATTTGTTATCTCCTGGCATTAGAATTTGAAGCATATTTATTGACGCAATATGCAACGGGCTGGATATATTTCTTTCTCAGTTTATTCTTTTCTGACAGAAATAAACTGTATTTCCTTGTAGAAGTTTTCTAAACATATTATACTTTCTCTGACGATTGTTATGACGGAAGAAAATAATGCATTTTTCATGTTTTTTTCTTTCTGTAACATCTTCTAAATTTGTGCGCAATGTATCGTTGTGCGTACGTCCGTTCTGGATGGCTATTTCTCTTTATCTTATTGTTTCAAATGGCCCAATTTTGTTTATTGTATACTATTAATAATAATATAAAAAAAATTAAAAAAAGGGTTAATATTTTATGTTTATGTACATTATTACATTTGCAATGCCTTTAAAGGGAGAATCATTTGTATCCAATAGAAAATAACATTATTTTTATGAACATTGACAATAAAAAGTGTCAAAATAATTTTAATCTAAGATAAAAAATAATCTAATGCAGAGTTTTCGACGGTGGAGATTATAAGTAGAGAAGGGGCTTTCATTCTTGAACATTCGATCCAGGTGACACGACGTCGCTTCTCCCCTTCATGATAGTCCCGAAGATGGCTTACAATGTAAGCCGAAATATAAGCAGATGATAAAAAATACTCTTATTTAAAAAATTGTATGTATTTTGGATCAACCTTGACCTTACCTCAACAAATTCTCTAGTGATAAATAATAATATTTAATATATATGTAAAAACAAAAACAAAACATTTTAGAATGAACAGTTAATCATGTTGACTTTGGCAGTCAATACGAGATAATTCGTAGATTTCGCTCATTTCGAGATTGCCAACTACGAGTTATCTTGTCCTGTGTTTCCTTGACATTTTTGTGCAGCTAAGATTTAACTCGAATCATATCAGTGCTAATATAGATACTTCTGGGAAAAGAGCAAATAATCAATGCTGGTCAAATTGCATCAACAGAAAATTTATTAAAAACTATAAAAAAAACATTATAACAATAATTATAAAAGAAACACAGAAGAAAGACGTAAGTCTCTGAGAGACGCGGGGATTCTGAGATACTACTGACGAATATACTATGACTATGATTCTGTTTTAGTGAAACGACAGGTCGAACTCTACGTGCATATTAACTGTAATTAACATTTAATTTAATGCTTTTTGTTAATAACGATGCACTAGAATCAGAGTTTTTAATAAATATAATATAATTATAATATTTAATNATAATATAATTAAATAAAATTGTCATTTTAGGCCGGATATTAGGCAATTAACGTGTTAGTGAATAAATATTTATTTTAAAAAAACTAATAAAATTTAAAAAGTAGAATTGTGTAGTAGAAAGCATTTGCATATTAAAATAAAATATTCATTCTTTGGGAAATAATCGGAAGGCGCTCAGAAATTAGAGAAATGTATATGCAAAAGATTCGTCATCATTTGATAACCCTAATTTTAGTAATTGCTTTTATTTGTCACGAAAAATATTCTACTCAATTACAGATGTATTTTTTTTTTAATTTTTGGTGGCAATATGGTCGGGTAAATTATTTATGCCACTAATATCTCAGAGTGCAGAACTAAACTGCCCAGTTAAGTTCTTCACTCTGAGATGTTACCATAAACCTCCCTCTGACAGCTCTCTATACATCACCAACGCCCTGATGATGACTTACATATTAAGTCGAAACATTGGCAATAATAAAATAATTACCCAACAATTTTGCATTATTTAATTTTTCTAGTCCTGGACGAAACCCTGACTAATTTTTCCAGCACAATACTCGACGGCCAATGAACCTCCACCATTTTCAAAGAGTTAATTCAAAGCTATTAATAGCCACTATAAAATTAATCCCGAAGCTCCCATTAAAATATATTGACTCCCAGCTAATTGAGAATTTTTCCATCATTGCCAATTGGATAATTAATTAATTAATCTCATGTAAATTTTTTTCTGGGGAGAGATCAATAGTTGAATTCAGGTATATGTTATTGTGAAATCACATCACTGTCATAGTTCACCGATACCACTACACGGATTGTATAAAGCTTTTGAGCTAAACAGATGTTCCAATTTTCATTAAAGATGTTCCATGGCGTAGAAGATAACGTAAGTCAGCTATCTCACTTGCTATTGGCTGGAAGCTCACCCCAGACACGATACCCTCAGCTACAAACCTAAAATTGAACTTGTGACCTGATCACAAGCTGAAAGCTTGAATATCAAGAGAGATTTGTATCTGTAGTTACGACATGTATGTCTCGTGTAAATCTGCTTGTTCCGAGTCAGCTATTCGGGCAGGATGACTCTTATTTCTGGATATACGTCGTACGTCTTCACTGTTAGTTGTAGCACTGCGATAGGCTGGAGATCTCGGTACAAACTTTCCTTCGAGGACGTCATCTAAATAGACTGCAATTGAAGTCGATGTCTGCTGAGATAGCCTAGAGTCAGCTATGCTTAGTGCGGTTTGTCCCTCCGACAGTTGGCCATCGCTCGCTTATATTGCGTTATTTATTTCCGTCAAATTCATTTTTAAATTAGTCTTTCATATATTTAATATTCCGGTCTATTAATTTTATTACTAAGTGTCTCGAGACGTAAGTTTAAAATTTACGAATGAACTAAATTAGGCTTGTTAATCGGTGATGTATAACACTAATTTGAAAAATATAAATGGGTTAGACTCTTGCTAGTGTAGAGGGAATTGAATAAGACAACTAGCACGTCCTGGTAGTATAACTGGAAAGTACACCGGCCCGGATAGCAGGAGATCCAGGTTCGATTCCTGGCTGGGACAGATAGTTTTTTATATTCTATTCCCTCTCATTAATTGTTTGAAATTTACGTGGGATAAAATACCACAACCAAATTAAATACTTTTATTTTACCTTCAGATAGGGAATCTTTTATCATCGAGATCCTAAAAGTAGAGGTTTTTGTTAATACCAACCTTGAACGAACCCCAACAAAAAACCTCTACTTTTAGGAGGTTAATTTGATAGCTGTGAAGTTTTACGGAGATAGAATTATCAGGAATTCGGTCTTGGTAGTTGGGGAATTAAAAACTAATTTGTAACCAAAAAAAGTTTTTATTTTAGCCAACTTTTCGGCCTGAATTTCAGTTCATCAGGGCTGAATATGAAAAAGAAAAATACAAAAATAATATAGAAACATGTCTTTATGTCATAATCAAAGAAAGAATAAATAAACAAGAAATATAAAACTGTATGTAATGGACTATATAAAGCGGGATACTGAACATATTGGTAAGAAAAAAGAAATTTTTTTTGTTACAAATTAGTTTTTAATTCTTCAACTACCAAGACCGAATTTCTCATAATCCTCTCTTCACCTTTACCTTTATTTTACCGTCCGGAAATGGGAGAGAACAACTATGTCTTTTTATTTTTGTATTTCAAAAAACATCGTACATTTTTGTTTTTATTGAAGCCTGAGGCTTTTAATTGAGATTGGTGCGTTTCAGCTGTACTGATTTTAGGTGGTAGTATGAGTTGGTTTGTCGGAAGTTATTGTATTTGAATATAAGTTCATAGGATGTGAGAATGTGGCCGCTTCTGTAATAGGGAACGAAAAGAGAAGTGTTGGTAAATTGGAGGAAGCGTTTCCAAGGGAGAACGATTATGTCGTCAGCAAGGATACATTAGTCAGGGAAGGGAGTTGGGGAATGAAGCTGTTAGAGAGATCTCCAGAATGGGATCAAGGGAAGCGGATGGGAAGTGAAGAGATGACAGAGGCAGAAAGATAGGAACTAGATGAGAAGGTGATTCTGCCACCCGAGAGGAACTGTGAAAACTAAACAGATTTCCCATGAGTCAGTGAGGAGGTTGTTAATAACAATTAGTTATTAATGGTCTGTTTCACTTAAAGGAGCAATAAAGGAAAGACCTCGGAGAATAGCATAGGCCAATCTAGAGAGGAGAGGGTGCGCTCAGTCACCCTAGTTAATTATTAAATATTATTCCACTACCCTTATATGTGCTCATCTCACGTGCTTATCTTTTATATACTACGCTCATGTTTTCTGTTTTGTTTTTTTTCTCCAGAATTTCTCTTAAAGGCTTCTGATACCCACTTCTTATTGATTTTTTTTATTTATAATTCGTTGTAAGAATCATTCTATTCTTCCCTTTATAAAGTGTTAGCAAGAACTATTGCGAAAGATTTCAACGATATGAACAGACACCGGCATTCCCTCCACAAATCAGTTGACTCCAAAATAAGGGCATTTTCTGTGACTTTAGTCAAAGCGCGGAAAGTATGATTCCCAAAAAGAGACTGAAAGGAAAACGTGTGGTTCGCCCGACTCCCACCATGATTCCACTTCCCCCTGAAACGTAAGGGCTGGATGGTTGGGCTGACATGTAAGGGTTTTGAAAACAATTATCACCTTGTTGAACTGTTTCTCTGTGTCTCTATCGTGGCTGAGGGAAGCTTCTGGTGTACCTCAAGGATCTATTCCGGGGCCCCTTTTATTTGTTTTATACACTTATGGTATAGCAGATTGTATTATAAATGAGGCTGTACCTACGTGTGTATGCAGATGAGGTAGTATACTGGTTCAGTGGTTACCCGGAGAATATAGATAGTATCATTGGGCATGATAATGTTGACCTTTGCTGACTTGAATTCTGGGCTAAAAAGAATTCCCCCATCTATATGCTGCTAAAACTACATGGTTGCTGGTGGGAAGTCCAAAGTTGCTGAAAAAGTGTGAAGGTATTGCTCCACCTCTCGTGATAAATATCAAGTTGCTCCCAAGAAGTGAAACCGTGATGGTACTTGGAGTAAAATGTAACAGTTTCCTTCCATGGCAGGATCTAGCATATGCGGAAGAGCTAAAGAAAAAACTGGTTGCTTCCTTGATCATGCCGTTGATGCGGTACGGTTATTCAGTGTATATAGACATTGCATTAACAGAAGAAATACAAATTCAAAGGGCGTATAATGCTGCTATTATGGTCATATATAATGCAAAAAGAGACGTTGATTTCATATATCTCCTTACTTACAAAATCTCGGCTAGGTGACTGCAAGGGATTATAGGCGTGTAAACACTTTGTGCCATGCCATGAATATCCTGTGAATAAGGGAGGGATAGGGAGAGGGTTCATAGCCCTAAATAGCCCTAGACTTGAGGGAACATGGCAGCTAAGTCAGTGAGCCGGACCTATATGACAAAATACTCTCTCATTTTGTGCAATTGCGGCTAGAGAGCCCAGATAGTCTCCCAGTAGAAATAAGGGCTACATCGTCCTAACGTAGGGCCTGTATAGGTTACTGTCTTGGGACTGACTGAGGAGTGTAGGGATGGCTGACCATGTGTTACTGTGTAGGGATTCTGCGAAGAGGGATACCTGAGGGCCTAAGGAAAGGGTCCATAGCCCTACATAGCCCTAGACTTGAGGGAACATGGCAGCCAAGTCAGTGAGCCGGACCTAAATGACAAGATACTCACTCATTTTGTGCAGTCGTGGCTAGAGAGCTCAACAGCCTCCCCCAATAGAAATAAGGGCTACATCGTCCTCTCGTAGGGCCTGTGTAGGTTACTGTCTTGGGACTGACTGAGGAGTGTAGGGATTTGAACTCCTAAGTAATGCCCCTCACTATACTTTATTCTTATTTTATTTGTGTTGTTCTTTATTTGTGTTATTGATAGGGTAATGTGAATTACTGTAGAGATTATTTTTGCGTGAAGGACCTAATGTCACATGACGGTCTTGGCAAGTCTTATCGCCGATCTCACTGTTGTCTTGCCAGAGTCTACTACTAACTTTATTATTATGTATAAGTGAGTTGTCATTTAAATAGAGTAAAGGAAAGTGACATGAATAATGGATACATTTCCATCCATAATAGACGGTTTCATTATTCACATTCCGGACGTATCCCTATTATTTCCTATGAATCATTTTATAACGTTTTTATTTCACTAAACATTCCGAAAATGAGAAATTTAAGACGTTTAGGAATCGTGACTTCTGCCTCTCCTCCCGATAGCAATCAATCTATGTTTGTCCGTTGGTAATTCCTCCCATTGCCTCTCTGATTTTGAGACCAATGTATTCGAATCATTGACAGAAATCTCAGTCATTAACTGGGTCTAAGCCAATTTTTCTCCGGAAAGCGTAATGTTCTCACTTCAGATCGTGTTATATAAATTATCTTATAAATGATTATGGTTGGTGGCTGGTTGTTATTGTTCTAAAGATTAATCAGTATAGTCCTGCACTCAGATATGTGATCATAAACCTCCATCGGATATCTTCCCATGTATCTCCCTTATGATGGCTTTCATGTTAATTCGAAACGTTGGTCGAAATTAAATTTCCTCGGGCGAAGACAAGTGTGGTGACACTGAATGGTAGCCCTATTCATTATTAACACTCCGTCTTCCTTCAACTACAAAGGGGAGTTTTTTCTACAAGCGTTGAGGAATTTATTAATGAGAGGTAATTTCCAATGATAATCATCTTCTTTTAGAGTTTTTTTTTTATCGTAGGTATTATTATTAGATGATTTTAGTTGTGGTTTGTTCAAGGTAAATACAAAAAAATACAAATTTTTAAAATAGTGTATTTTTTTTGGATCTACCTTGACCGAACTCCAACTAAAATCACCTAATAGAAAGTCTTATATTTTCACGTTTTTCCCGTGAGAGGCCTCTATAGGCAACACGGTTCTTGTATTGCTGTCGACATAACGTGCCAGCTATACGACATAATATTGCCTTTGAAAGTTGTCAACTGAAGCCTTGGGGGACAGTGATTTCCGAGGGAACTCTCCTCCACATTTCTCCTAACATAGTTTCATGTAAAGAGGTTATAAAATGTATTTGCTCAATATGTCAAAGTTAAACAAATTATAGTATGTATTTTTTTTTAGTGACGCTAATAATACGAAGATATTACGATTTGAAATTATATCTCCTTCTTAAACCTTCCGCCCCTTTGACCGGTTACATCTATTGACTAACTCGTACTACACTTGACAAAAGTTAGCTTAAATACCTAGTTGTCAACAGGTGACAGGACGTCCCCTCATGCCTTCATGATTGCCCTGAAGATGGCTTAGAACGTAAGCCGAAACGTTGGCAGGTAATTAAAAAATACACATTTTTTTAAATTGTATTTTTTTTAAATCTACCTTGACCGAACCCCATCGAAAAAAATCTAGTAATAATCTCTAATCATCTACTGCTAATAATCCTAATCAATCAATACTAATAGTCCCTTAATCTATACGATCAAAAACTCTTCATTCGTATTAGAATTTAACCTTCAGTACAAGAAATGCCAAGGAATAGAATAAAAAAATCTTACTACCTCACACACAAGGACACGAACCCTCCTGCTTTTCGGGCGATATTTATGCAAGAAATACCCTTGCATTTCTTTTATAAAATTAACATGGGATTAAACACCACAATTAATATCAGTATTTAACCTTTAGTTTTTTATTTACCAGCTAAATGCTGATTTTAATTAAGAAACATTTAAAACTGTTTCCAGTAGAGCGTTGACAGAGTGACACTCAGCCTCATAAACATCTACTTTTGTTGTTGTTTGTTCAATTGCTACTTTGGTTCGGTGAATAGCCATTCAGCTTGAGGCTTGAGACATCTGGAGGCGGAGGAGGAATGCCACAAGTAGAGGAACAAGGGAGTCCATTGAGGGAGCTCGAGAGGGTGCAGCCAAGCTCCACACAGCTCCGTGTGCTGAAACAGCATTTCGGTCCTCACAGCCATCTCCGAGGAAGGAGGAGCCAGTTTTCTTTATCTAATCAATTCACCGGCAGAATTACAAAAAAAAAAAAAAAAAAAAAAAAAAAAAAAAAAAAAAAAAAAAAAAAAAAAAAAANTTTAAAAAAAAATAAATAAATAAATAAAGAAAAATTTGCTTCAAATTTTGGAAAAATAATTTATTTTCTTTTACGGCCAACTGTGTATTCTTAGACAATGTTATTATTTTTAAAAGTTGTAAAAAATAGAATAAAATTTATTATAACGATATGAATTTTAAATTCATCTATTCCGGGTAGAAATTATGAAAATGCGATGAAAACTGATCTTTCAACTAATTTGTAATGAGGGTGGTGAATGGCGAAGTTGATGAGTTGTCTGAAGTTGTTTGAAGTTTTAATTTAACATAGTTTGTGACATTTTGTCAAATTGATATGACATTTGATTCTGTTCCGAAGGACAGGTTCAATTTGAAGTACACACTTACTCAAAATCTGTTCTCTGTACTGCTCGATTTACATACTTTTACTGCTGTAGCTTAGCTTTTGTCAAAATGAAATAAGAAGCTCATGACTTTTGTATTTACTTAAATCCCGCCGCTTGCAGTACGACAGGACTGCGTTCTTCTACGTGCAACCCCCCAGGTAGTGGTTTGATTGTGGCGTCAACACTCAAAGTGCTGGCCTTTACAGCATGAAGCTGATACCAAATCAGCCCTGTTGTCAAAACACCTTCAAACTCCATCGATATCAGTTTTGAGCAGATTTCTTCGTGATTAGTGGGGGGGGGGGATNAGAAAATTGAAGTTAATAAATCCTCATTTCAACCATAGGCATTTTCAAAAGGAACATAATATTAGAGTACACACGCTTACAGCATTGATATATGAAAATAAAATGTATATATATATGTATGTATGTATGTATATATATGTATTTGACTGTGCGCTCTCTAGAGTCCTCTTTTTTTCTCTTTTTTTTTTTAATATTGAAACCAAATTCTGTATTTAAGCTTTTTTATTGCAAACCGTTGGATGAGTTCTTTAATGGCTGAAATCTGTGGGAGGGGGAAGTTGGCGGGGGGATTAGGGGGATCGCTAATTAATAAAATGTAATTTCTTCGTTAGTAATTAGCGTGACGAAAAAGAAATGCTTGTAATTATATAAGTGTAACATTTAATTTATATTTTTTTAAAATAAAAGTATATTAAGAAAGATATTTAAGAATTTAATTTCGAGTGTGAAGCGAGGTCTCTTATTTTAAAAGTATTTAAACAAAATTCTATATTTATGATTTTCATCTTAAACTTATCTAATTTAGTAGGGAGCCGTAATTTATTAACATAAGATCTTGGTTGTTATTTGAGTTACCCTGTGCATTGCAGTTGGTGTGAAATGTAAATTTCTAACGCTTAAGTCTTGTAAGATTGTTCACCGTACTTCTTCCGCTCCATCTCCTGTAGCAAGTTGTAGTGGAGATACACCTGCACTCACTGTGCTGTACAGTGGGGATCTTGAATGTTAAGAAATGGTAAGATCGCTTGAACATGTGTTCACTCATGTATTCGGCCACGAAGATGGACAATGTCCGAAAGCGCTCGCCAACAGAAGATGGTTTGCAGAAACCAATGAAGACGGATAATAGAAGGTATGAGAATTCATTGTACTTATCATTTATAAATGAAGGGACTCCTCCAACTCTTGAAGTTACATTCATAAATATTTTCATCGATATTCATTTTCGTAAAAAAAATTTGTTGCATATAAATGTTTGAAAAATAGGTTTCAGATATTATTCTATAAATTTTTTTTTCTTACTCTAACAGATAGACGAATTTCCAATACCAAACACTTAAAGTAAGTACATTTGATGTAATGGTAATTACATTTGCTCAGACTTTCGTATCGTATCTTACAAAAGCCATAAATTTACTGGTTCTACAGATTTACTTATGGAAAAAAAAATAGAAATACTTCTTCGAAATTTTTCTATCTTCAGAAGAGACATCGCCCTCTCGAACACAAACCATTTTTGCTGAATAACTGTTATAAATTTTCAAGGAACACAAAAACCTAAAACTAATTATATATTGGACAAAAGTGAAAAAGGATGACATTTGTATCTCGTGAGATGACGACTTAAGCCAGCCTGGCTTTGTGCTTCCATGACCGATAGTTACATAAAAACGGCTGTCCGCCATGTACGAAATTCCTCATTAGTGGATGAACTGTATTTGTCAAAGTTTTAGAGTTAGATTCTACCCGTTTCGACAATGCGTTGTATTTCATGCGAGCTTAAAGTGTGTTATGTTCTTAGGATCATGGAATAAACATGTTCCTCAAACAGAAGCAAGACGTTCAGTGAGAGTCAAACATACGTATGGTAATATTCAAACTCATTTAATCGCCTGAACTATCTCCCCCCAGAGCTTTTCCGTCATCTTCTCCGGCGGTCCTCAAGGGCTGCGTGGCGATGCCAGATCCTCTTCGCTCTTGCTCCTTCCACCAGATAAGTCGGATTTCCGCTCAGAGACTCGCGCTTATACTTCCTCTCCTTCTCTGAACTTTATCGCTCCATGCTTCACCTGTGTCCCGGGTCCAGACGTACTCTTTTCTGGGGTTTCTCCTGTCGTTCCGCGAGCGTTGGTTCGGTAGGTGCCCACTGATAACCGAGCTCAAGCTGGAGTTCCTCTTATCCTTCTGCCATTTCGTGTCGGTCTTTATAAAGATTTTTACTGCGTTCTCCACGGCTCCATTAATAGCCGGACGATAAGAAGGGGACTTGATAAGTTTTATGAAGTTAAAAAAAAACAAAAAAAAACAACAAAACAATGAAAATTGAGGGTTTAAATTGGGGTCCCTTGTCGGTCACAATTGTTTTATGGAGGCCATAACGAGAAAAGCAACTCTTTAACTGATCCAATATTTCTTCTTCATCAGTAACACCTCAGGTCACTTCAAATATGCATCTGTGATGAAGTATGTCCTACCTTGAAATGGGCCTATGAAGTCAAAATCTTTACACTCATAAGGGACTCTTGTTCCTGGCCATTCATTTGGCTCTACCTTAAGTGGAGTATCCCTGGTATGACATACAAACCCTTGCTTTTTTTTTACCATTATTTTGATGTCTATATTCGATACTCGGGCACCAGAAATATGAACTTTCCTTCAATTTATTCATTCCTTCCATTCGGATTCCAACATTCAATTCTGATTTCCTTCAGAAGAAATCTTTGGTGTCTTCTTCGCCGGTATTAGGCCAATCCTCTTGAATGTACTGATAAATCCTACTCAAAATAGGATATGTGTGATTAAATGACGGCGATTTCTTTAAATTGACTTGGTAGGCTTACAATATTTAGGTTTAACATCAGGTTTCAACCTTAATTTCTGCGAACTATTCGCTGTATGCCTTTGTTGACATCTGATTTGGCAGCGTATCTTGGCCATGCCAGCTCGATCAACTAATCCAGAGATTTCTTATCAATCAATCCTTCATAATCCTTCAATCCTTCATATAATATAAGTGAAGGATTGGATTATGAAGGATTGTGAAGGATTTAACTAACACAATCTGTCTAAAATATACTTATCAGTATGTATAGGGACAAATTTATTCTTGATGGCATGTTCCTGATATTTACCAGACTTAAAACTAAAAGCAACACTCCCAAACTTGTGATACCAGTTAGTGATGGTTTATTTTATGCAAGGAGATTGCATTCTGCTCTTATATCCAAAGATCTGAAAACAATTTATCGTCTTCTATACTTGCAGGTACTTGTAGCCAAGATCAGTTTAGATGTGACTCAGGCAAGTGCATCCTTAAGCACTGGTACTGCGACTCATCCCCAGACTGTGATGATGGAACTGATGAACCACCCACCTGCCGTGAGTTTAAATATATGAGTTGAATTACATACAACCACCAGTGCTAGTATGCATGCATGAATATTCACACACGCACTTATGCTGTGACATAATTTTTTATTTATTTATCATCTCTGTTCTCTGTGTTTATTATTTAAAGGTTATTTTAATATATTATAATGATTGAAGAATCTCATTATAACTCTTACTTATCTTGTTTCAATTTGTGGTATTCTCTGTTCTGGTTTATGTTTTTTAACTGATTTACTGTTGGGAAATCAAGTTATTCATATTGTTATGATGGCACGACTTTTGAAAAATTTCAACAGATCTTCAATCCTAAATTGGAAAAGCTGAAAATATAGTGTATGCATGTGTGTGTGTGTGTGTGTGTGTGTATGTATATGTGTATATATATTTGAATGGGCCATATTTTGAACTGCTCTTTGTAAGACCGGTTGAAATTTTTTNGTTTATCTATATATATATAGTAAGTTTCACCAGTTAAAGATGGAATTACTAATGACTATAGACTCATCTGCACAATAATGTGATTAATAAAAAAAACTGTATTGGATGTCTTGTAAAGCTTCTCTGCTGTTCTGCTGTATTTCTTGATGGGAAGGTTGTATGTACTTTAAAATGAAGAATCCAGTAAAAAGTAGGCTCTCGATTTATGACTAATAGCATTAGTTGATGGACTAATATTTTGCTAAAATTATATCAAACCACCGAATTTATTTTCCTAAGTTCAAACAGTTTAAGGTACTAGGCCACAGGTACTAGAAACTTTCCCTATCATGAAGATTGCTTTTTGCACTGACAAACCTTAAATCTATTTACACCCAATACAAAGCCCCCTTCCCCCTCCCTAAAAGACTCAATGTCGTCTATGGAATTCCTTGTTTCACTCCTAATTGCCATGGTTCATATATTGGTCTAACCAAAAACCTTATTTCCTGTAGAATCAACAATCCCAAAAATTACATTAATAAAAATAAAAATAAAACTACCCTCATAAAGCACGTCCTTAACGATAGACACACATTTGAGTTTGAAAACATTACTATTCTTTCACTGAACCCTATGAATGCTAATGAATGCCTCCTGACTCAATTTATCATTTTATAGAGAGGTTTATTAAAAAAATGACCATTTTAACATATTCAAAATTTTAAACAACTGCAAATTTTTTAATCCTACTGAATACTTACCAATACTTAATAATCCCTTTAGAGCATTCTCTAAGATTGTTAAATCCCATATAACTTCTTTAAAAAAAAAAAAAAAAAAAAAAAAAAAAAAAGTTTAGTTATTATTACACTGCGCAACCGTAGACAAAGATAGATAGATTGATATGTAATTTATTGTTTCATGATGTTGAGTTCTCTCTTACAGACTACATATAGAATAATTATCAATATTTATGTACCTTAAGTTGTTTTCATTACCAAAAAAAACTATATTAATTAGAAATAAATGGTAATGTTAAATCTACTAATAAATTTTGTTAAATCTACTAATCAATTTTATTAAAAGCTACATTACCTTATTAATAACACAACAATACAAAGAGGGGAAGGACAAGGTAAGACACTCAGAGTTTCTGAACGTTCTGAGGAAGTGCAGAAGAATCTAAGGATGGAGAGGGATCAACATACATTAGAGATAAGTGGGGTTTTTAGGATAAAGTTGGTCAAAAATTATACCAAGGCTTTTTATGAAGCTCTTTAATTTTTTTTTATTGGGCTTAAAGAATATGGTAGGAACGTGAGGAAGAGATTTTAAGAAGTGACTAGATCAAATAACAATAGCCTTGAACTTAACTAGATTAATCTACAATGTGTTCCTCTCATTTAATGCTATCCAGGTGGATTGGATAAGGAAGATGGTGTGAGAATGTTAGCAAGGTAGGGAAAATAAAATTGAGTATTATCAGTATAGGTATAACAAGAATAATACTGGACTAAGGGCGATCATTGATATAGGAGCAAAACATAGTGGGAGAGATACTGGACCCCTGAGCCATGGTCGAGGTAAGAGGAAGAGGGTAGGATCAGGAATGGTTAGTAGCAGAGAGCACTTGGAAAAGAAGGACTAAAAACCATTGGAGTAAGTGTGGGAGAATGACTAGGATTGAAGTTTGGAAATAGAAAATAATTATCAAAAGTATTGAAGGCCTTGGAGAAATCCAGGAGAACTAGGATGGTGATTTTCTGTTGACCTGTTGCATAACAAAGGTCTTGGGAAATTTTAACAAAGCCGTTCAAGGGGCTTGAAGAGGTTTGAGAGCATAGAAATAGGTTGCAAATGTGTAAAGGAAGAAGGAATAGGAACTTTGTTGAGTGGGTGGATGAGGATAGTTTCTTAACCATTCATTTCCTTTTACTGAAATTTTCCCCATGAATTTTTTTCCTTTTTTTATGTGGTTTTCTCATAATTAAGAAAACATATTTACTATATAAAAAATAGTCTTTATAAAAGTTTCTGCTAATGTTCAGTTAATGCTAAATAAAATTCCTTTTTATTTTTCTCACAATTACTGTAAGTATTTTTTAAAATTTTGAAATACCTTTTCATTTAGAAGCCTGTGTAAACTTATTAAAATATATATATATATATAGTNATATATATATATAAACCCAAAAAACAAGCCTGTCAAATATTTTCTAAACATTAAAAATTTATTTTTTATGTAAGAGGAAGTTTAACAGTATACAATGTTTAAATATTTTCATTGTTGAAATATTCATTTCATTAACAGCTCCTGTCAAGTGTCACAATGACCAGTTCCAGTGTGAGCTTACTAAGAAGTGCATACCATCTGGTTGGGTTTGTGATAATGACCCTGATTGTGGAAAAACTGAAAATGGCACTGCTGACGAATCGGATGAACATGTCAACAAATGTAAGTTTTTTCTTTTGTAAATAAAATTTTATTTATCCTTTAATTTAATTATTTATTTATTGCTTTAGTTTTAATTTGTCTCTAACTTCACATAATTGCTGCAGTTGAAAATATTTGTCTTGCCCATCCTTTTTATATCAGTTCACTAGGTATTGTAATTCACTTTAAATTTTAGGTCTATTATAAATGTAAATTTGATGTCATAAGTTAATAAATTGAAGTTAGCTGGAGTGGCTCATGTCACCTCAGATGTATTTATCATTTACTAATCAGTTTTAATTGCTAAAAACAGGTAAGGGTAAGGTTGGATTAGGAGATAGGCAAATTGATAATCAAATCAATCACCATTGCTATTACCATTACCATTACTAATTATGACAACTATTAAATTGATAGAGGTTCTAATGGCGGCACTTAAAATCCATCTTGGGAATTTGGGTCTTGTAATCCTGGTGCTGCAGGTTCAAATCTCGCTCTAGACAAGCTTTTACCGATAAATAAAAGCTTGTCTTGAGCCATGAAGGTTTAGAATGGAACCTGTTGGTAATCCCTCCCTCAATGACCCCAAGTGGTTGAAAGGGAGTCTAATGCTTAATTAAAAATAAAGAAATAAAAAATAAAATAAAATAACCTCTCATAACTGCTCCATGATTTTTACATCAGTGAGCAATTGTCCTGTGTTGTTACAGTTTCACTTTTCTTCTTTTTTCAAAAATAATTAACATTTTTGTAAATGTGTTAATGTTATCAAAATTTAATAATTTTAACAACAGGTTTACGGGAACCATCAATTTGACGAATTTCAAACTTAAAAAGAAATACCGAAAAAACCATAGCATTAATTTTCATAATTTTTTACTGTAAATTGAAAAAGAATTTATTCGCACAATTATTTTTTTCAAATTGACAGGCTTCTCAATTTCGTAAATAATCCTTATATATTTGTTTGGTTCGTAAAATCGTTACTCCACTAATAAATATTTGTATACAAGAAAAATCTTCACTAAGATGATATGACGCGGTAATTTTGCTGCCTCAAATCCGTTATCTCAACCGCACCCCTATAACGGAAGCTGCAGCGGATTATGTGGATTGAGTGTTTATTTTCGTAATCTACAAAACTGCTTATGCATATTGCCGAAACCTTTAGAACAAGAAACGATCTCCAGTATGATCGGTGTAGTGACAGTCTATGGACGTTTTCAAAGTTGTGTGCAAAAGTTTCAGTTATTGTAGACAGTCTCTGTTTATTTTCTTTAGGGCATAGTAATTTTTACTTTCACTGATCACTCTTTTCTTGCAATCTTGAGTAGAAACACGAGATATAATAAGAAATTGACCAAAATTACCAACATCAATGAGGATTGTTCTGAGGTGTCCTCCAAAGATCAATATTAATTAAGTGAAAGTGATGATTACAGTGAAGATTCTGAATCCACTGAAACTGGAGAAATGGAAGGATCTTCAGATAGTGAGGAGGAAAACTTCTTCCTAACTCCTAACTGAAGATCACTTACTGAGTGTTACTATGTTATCTTCTTCCTGCTTCTACAATAAGCCACATTCTGCCAATCCCATTGCCTCTTTTTATAAGTGTTTGAGTCTCCCCTAACCCTCTCATTGATCACAACCAAATGCCAGTTCAGAATCCTTCAACTGGCGTCCTTCTCATCTTAAAACTGTATTCATTTATTATTTTAACTTGTAGATCTTTAGGTTTGAAAAACTCTTGATTTTCTGGTAAACCAAACATTATCATAATCATTGGGAGATTGAACTGAGGAAGGGTAATCATGCTATGTTTTACAACTGACACTCATATGCTTAGTTGGTAGATATACAAGAAAATAATATGTTCATGTTCACAACTTAATCTAACCATATTATTTAAAATATGTTATTCTTTGAGCCTTTTGGACAAAAAAATAAATATTTTTTTCTTGTGTTACTTAGAGTATTACAAATGTTTTACAATATGATATAACAGACCCAAGCCCACACGTACCCATGCGTGCAGCTCCAGTAACAAGTTTCTGAGTTCAGTTGTTAGTTAGCTGTGGCAGATTACTAAAGCAAGTAATACAGTAAGGGTAGTTTTGAGGTGCAAATTTGCACGAGGTTGAAGCTATGATCAATGCTTAAAAGAAATGTAACTTACGTTAAATAATGATTGTCCCCATTGTATGAGTGTCAGGAAACTGTGTGATGACCAAATGAAATATCATGAAATAGAGGAGACCTTACTCCTTCATGCACCAGCAATTCATTGGATTCTGAGATACCATTTAAAGGAATAGAATATGTGTAGCAAATAACTCGTTTGTGATTTGGAGTCAAAAGATGCTGAAACTATTTGGTAAGGGATAATCTCAATCATTCCTCAATTGATTGATTGATTTTGTTTTGTTCATAACCCTTGCCAGAAACTGGCTATGGGCATAATACAATATAATTTTAGAATTATTTTTGCTTGATTGTCAGCCCAATCAAACAAACCAGGATCTAAGTTTCCATCAAGTTGTTCTTCTTTACTATGAAATGGTGGCTCTTGAAATCATATGAGGTGACTTTTCTTTAGTCTGAATGCAATTATCTTGTACATGTATATTATCAGTTATGGGTCTGAATATAGCTCTAAATAAAAGACTGCAAAATTTGAAAGAAAACAAAAACCTGTTGTTAAGTTGCAGATAGTTTGCTTTAGAATATCATGTTGTTTTTTTTCATTAAAACTTGGGGGAACAAATATTTTCAACATTCAAGAAAATTTCTATATTAATTTTCATTATTTTATTTTGTTATACAATGATTTTATTACCTAAATGCATTATTGCAATATTTCTATTTCTTGTCAAATGATTTATAAATTATTTCAATTGTTTAAGGTGATGGGACTTTTCGGTGTCCAAAGAATGAGATGCTATGTCCTCGACCTTCCAACTCAGAACCTCGAGTCTGTATCAAGATCTCTCAGTTTTGTGATGGGAAAAGTGATTGTCCTGGTGATTTGGATGAAGGAGCTTTCTGTAGTAAGTTAGAATAATAAAACAATTATTCTAACATTTCTGTAAGCAAAATATTATGGTACCAAATATTAACAGTGTGCGTACGTGCATGTTTATGAGTGAGAGTGCATATATGTGTGTGTGGGTGTGTAATTTATACAAATGCAGACCTAATTAAGAAAAAACTAGCTTATTAGCAGATCTACAAATGAACTGGTTATTAAACATTATTATTCAACTTTAGAAATCCTTTATTCTTACACATTTTAATTTAGTAATATTTGTGAATATCATTAAATTATATTGTTTAGTTCCTAATGCTTGCCTAAATCAAATGATCTAATTTAAAAGTAGTGCACAATTATAATAAATTATTCCTTTATTATTTTTGCTAAAACTTGTATTGCTGATCTGAGAATCTTGTTTTCAGATTATATATATGTATATATATATCTTCGTTAGTAATTAGCGTGACGAAAAAGAAATGCTTGTAATTATATAAGTGTAACATTTAATTTATATNGGTCATATATATATATATATAAACTTTGCTTTAATGTTCTAATATTCTTTGCAGTGAACAACAGCTGCCAAGCACAGGATTGTGAGAATAAATGGTGTAAGGAGACACCTCAAGGTCCACAGTGCTACTGTCCCCAGGGGCTGCATTCTAATCACTCAAAATGCATTGGTAATAAGCTGATGAACTATTGAAATTGAATAAAACTATCTTTTTTTATCTAACTTATTTAGTATTTCTAAAGTCCCTGGATATTGGTTGGTTGGAAATTAGAAATTACTAGGCTTAATTGGAGGAAGGAGGAATTTGTGATGTTTAACTAACTTCTTAGACATCACTATACAGATACCACCAAAGTTATCGATAAAATTAAAATTTCTAATTTTATTGATATTAAATTTAATATAAAAATCAATAATATTTTCTTTGAGAAATACTATTTATAAATAGTTGTGAAGATATCTTTTGAGATCAAGGTGTCAGTCTTAAAATTGTAATCCTAAAATTGTAATTCTCGCATTTACTATATCTTAAACTTCATCATGCATGCAATTGTGAGAAGTTTATGCAAGAAAATTGGCAAGCAAAAAGTTTCTTTATGTGCCTTAATCATGCCTATTGTTTTAAGGTCAATTTTTTTTTAAGAGGGGGAACTATTTTTGACATAGTACATTCAAATTTCTGTGGCTTAATGGGATCTTAATATTTTGGTAGATTGAAGTATTTTATGTTTTATCGATTATTTTAGGCCCATATAACTAAATTTTTAAGATGGAAGTCTGCAACTATAGAAGCATTCAATTTGTTCTAAAAACAAGATAGAAAATTTAGCAGAGAGAAATTTTTTTTTTTTTTTCATTCTGCAATAGAGCTGAGCTGAAAATCTGGAGTTAAACCAATTTTTAATAAAAATAGCGATGTTCAAGAAATGCTTTCCTGCTCAAGGACTTCAGAACAGAATGGAGTAGCTGAGTAAAAGAATGGTGTGTTTTTTATTTATTTTTAGCCTTCTGGCTGATTTGTCCCAGATAATATAATAACACACATACACACCTATAGATTCATAGCTAGTCTTCTACAGTTAAAATTATAAGGTCCTATATAGAATTTTGTTGGATATCCCTTTATGACTCAAGGGGTTTGTCAAAATGTGAATTTCATTTAGAAATGTGTTGCAGATTTAGTGCTTCATTTATTTTATTTCTTTTGCAAGATATGATCCTATGTGGAATGTTTTTATGACTCATGATCAAATGACATTATCAAGAAGCGAATTTTGTCAAGTAATTTGTTGTAAGTTCAGTATTTAAAAAACAACAATTATGAAAAGTCTGTTTATAGAATTTAGTTTGTGGGCCCATTATGACTCAGTGAATGTGTCAAAAAGTAAATATCTTTGATTAAAGTACTGTGGGTTTCTATAATTATATCTGTTATAATTATGAATAATATAAACAGAAAAAATCTGATTCAAATCGATTTTCACAGTGCAAGAAAATGAACATTTGCATAATTATTTGAAGTATTTTTTTTTTTTTTATATAGATTTGAACGAGTGTGAGATTGATGGTTCTTGTGACCAGATATGCACGAATCTCAATGGCACTTACTCATGCTCTTGTGTCTCTGGATACCGGTCGATCAATGCTACAAGATGCAAAGCAATAAATAGTAAGTTATATATAACTTATGCCAATTATACCTATTGTACTTGATATTACCATATTAATTAAAAAAAACAAAAAATTCTAATTTTTTATGGGTATTTTAGTTTTGTGTAACAAATTTAATAGTGGCTCCTTAAGTCTTGACATAATGTTTCTATTAGGTATTTAATTAGATTGTCATTAAATAATTTAATAAAAAGTATCTTACAAAAAACACCTTTTCACATTAATGTGACATGGTAAAGTCTTTAAAGATTTTCTTTATGTTCAAAATGTTTTTTGTCTAATTATGTATGTATTATATTTAATAATTAAGTATATTTGCTTGGTTAAGACAAAAAATATCTTTCATAGACAAATGAAAATTTAACATTAGGAATAAAGTTATAATTTATTTATTGTAACATGATCTCTTTAGATAGTATAATTATCTCAAAATCATATTATGTGAATAATCAAATGGAATTTTTTGACTGGCAGATCCAGAAAAGGAGGAAGCAACATTAGTGTTTTCAACATCATCAGATGTGAGGAGATCAACTCTTAAAGGAAAGATGGTGCCTCCGGGAGTGCTCTCTGAAGCAGGTGGTATTGCTGTAGCGATTGAACATCGAAGTCGTCTTGTCTTCTATATAACAACAGAGGGTATTCTTAGACGTGTAAATGTGGATGGCTTTGATGCCCAACCTGTTTCACCTCCACCTTTTTCTCTCAAGTGTAAGTATTTTTGATTTGATTTTTATACATTTCGTATATTTTATATACTAGATATGATCTAACTAAATATAGCTGATATGGGAAACCTATTGGTTCCAAATATTCACTCACATGCTGTTACTGCAGTTTGAATCATATCTTAGGTAGGATTTTATTTAGAAATAGAAGCCAGCCCTGCTCCGTGGATTGGTCACTGATGGAAGAACTCTCACTCAAGACCTTAACTGGTTACATAGGAGTTTAAAATAAAATTTAAATATAATTTCACTAAAAATGTCTTAGTTTTTCATTAGGCAGTAATTTCATTAGGGCACTGTTTAAAAATACAGACAGTAGATCTACTGTCTTTATTTCTAAATAGTAAGTTTTATATAGCTTATGCCAATTATACCTATTACACTTGATATTACCACATTAATTTTAAAAAAATAATAGATTCTTATTTTTCTAAATTTAAATTATNTTGGGGGACTTTTTTAAAAGTATAAAACCCAAATTGGCTATCAAGGCTTTCTATTATAAAATTTTGAATGTGTTTTTTTTAGCTAATATCACATGTGGGGAGTGGGGTTTTGAGGAAAACCATAAATTATAAACATATTATGTTCCTTATAATTCTTGTTTAAAAAAAAGTATTTATTCCAATTATTGTAAATTTTATTTTCCAACGTTTATTTTATATGACTTTTTTATGAAAACACTTTATTATGTAGATATTTGAAAATATAAGTATGAAGATTAGAGTACTTTCGCTCCTCTTCTCTTCCCAGCATTTCAGTTCTGTCTTCATGATCTTGTCTTTTATAGTCATTGCTCTCTTTGTCTTGTAAGATTTACACATTTACTCTGTCACCTTAATGAGAAATCCACGTGTTTAACGAAGTTCCTACAAGACAGACTTTTATTTTCTACTTTTACCTTGATATCGCTCTGAAGGGTTCTTTGTATTTTTTAAAACCTCTATAACTTTCCTAATATTCTTCTGATTTTAAGTTTCTTATTGCATTTTGTTTGGAATGATACTTTAGTAAGGTAAAACCAAATTGGTCTTTTTTACCATAAATTAAATCAGTATGGTCTCATTTTTTATTTGCTAATTATCAATTATTAATTTCATATATTTTAATTTAAATATNGAAAAAAATTAATAAGAAAGATTGGCGTTTGTTTATTTCATAATTAATAAAGTAAAAAATAAATGTTATATGTTAAGTAACTATTTATTTTTTATTTATCCTTGATTAACAATGATAGATAACTTTTATTAATTATTTTTGTTAAGTATTATGTTCTATTTCCATAATTTTGTAATTAATAACAGAATGTTTGTTTTAGTTTTTTTAATATTCCTAATCATATTGGAAAAAAACAACAACAAAAAAACACCTTTTTTGCTTGCCAAATTTTCGATTTTTTTTCTCATCATGTTTATTTGTTATTAGCTGTGACTCATTTTGCTTTGGACTGGGTTTCTGGGAACTGGTACTTCCTTGATGACTCTCGAGAGCTTATGTTTGTTTGCAATCATGCTATGAAGCACTGTCTCATTGTGATAGATGTTTCGCTGAGCAAGCCAAGGGGCATTGCACTTGACCCAACCAAAGGGTGAGTTTTGTTTTCTATGTATCTCTTGGTGAACTTACACCATGTGTTCAACTTTTCAATATTAAAAATATAAATTGTATTTTCCTAGATAAAACTAATTGCTTAGACAGAAGAAGATTAATATAATTTCAAAAAGTTAGTAAAAAAAAATACATTAATACGATTTAAGCAGTGGACTCTTAATCTAGCTCCTGGAAACATCTGTTTAAAGTTCAGGGTTTTATGTGGAATGTTTTGAACCCAGCTGGTTTTCTGGTTTTAATTACTTAAGGTATTTAATCTGAAATAATAATATGATTAATCAAAAGATTACTAGGTTTTTAGACAAAATGAGATGTAAAACATGAAACCAATCTTTAGAAAATGGTACCTGATGGTCCAATGTTGCAACAAAATTCTTTTCAAGGGGAAACCACAGATCGTGGTAACAGCTTACTTGTGACTCTGAGCTTTTCATGATTAAAAACTTATTTCCTGATTTTTGTATTAGGAGAGTCTTGAAGCCATTTGTTCTTCTGCTGCCAACAATGAAGATTTTCATTTTTCAATGCTCACATAGACACGACTTGCTGTCCTACTATGTCTCTACAATCCAAGCATGATTCTATGAAGAGTCTGAAATGAAGTTCAATTGCCACTTCATTAAAATATGATCAGCAGTAAAAAAAAAAAGTTGTTAATCCTCTTTGAACAATAAAGTTATTGTGTTTGATATTCAAACCTCATGAGGTTGACATTCGATTTTCATTGACGGATAAAGCAGATTTCTTTTTCTTCCTTTTTTTTAAAATGTATTTTATTTCTACTTTATATTCTGAAAAATATGGTGCTTGAGGATGCTTGGACTGTCATTCAATCATTGAAAATTAAAAGTAGATGTTTTTTGTTGAGGTTCATTCAAGGTTGATCCAAAAAATACTATTAAAAATTTTTTTAAAAGTAACTACTGAAGTTTTGGCTTACATTATATGCCATCTTCAGGGCTGTTAAAATACAATGTCTTATGAAACATAAAAAAATCAAATGGTTTACATTATTATTACATAAAATTGTTGTAACTTAAAGTAATTTTATATCAAATGCTGTGGAAAAACCAATAACAAATGTGTAGAAAAATTTACCACACCTACCTATCATGAAAGCGAGAGGGGACATCATGCCACCTGATCACACTTTCATGACTTAGAGGTAGGGTTTGGAAATTAGAAGAAATTTTTGAGATGGACAACGTGGGTGGTAGATGAGTGGGGGGGGTATGAAGCGGTAGGTACAAAGGGAAAGCAGCCTGCATCAGTGGGGGCTCTGCCGGGAAAGAAAGTAGGGATTATTGCAGATAGCCTAAAGAACTAGGAGACAAAATGGACAGGTTTATTTTGAAGGAGAGCTAATGGTTTTTCAGAATGTTGAAAATGTTTAAATAAATTGAAGAAATTTGTTCTATGTCAGTTCTGTTGTTAACGGGATTGTGTTGTAAGGTTATGTGACGGTTTCAGATAATAGGCATTTATGACCATAGGGTTCAGTGGAAAGAATGGTAATGTTTTCAAAGTCAAATAGGTGTCCTTCATTAATGTGTTTTGTCAGGGAAGTTTTTATTTGTTTTTTGTTTATGTCATTTTTGTGATTGTTGATTCTATGGGAAATTTTTTATTTTATTTGAGGGTTTTTGATTTGCCCCAATATATGGCAATTATGAGTGGAACAAGGAATTTTATATACAACATTAGTTCTTTACCGTTTCTTCTTCCGGGTTGGACCATGTCAAATTGGTGTTATTTGCCGAGCTTTCGCATGTGATGGCTTCTTCAGGGCTGAAAAGAGAATCATTCTCTTAGTGGGATTTTATGAAAGCCTTGCTGGCTGTTAGGCATGTGTTATTGTATAAATGAGGTTGCAAAAGAGTCATTCTCTTGTATGTTGCTATTTTGTTTGGCAGGAAAATACAAAAAGCTATTTTAATTGTTGTATATTTTATTTTATGAATAGCAAATTTATTTTTCGTATCATATTTTTTCTGTATCTTTATTTGTTTACATTCTTCATTTACTATTTACAGCAGTTTTAAAAGTATTTTTCACTTTCCTAGTTTTGTGTTCTACACTAAGTGGGGATCCTCAAAACCAATGTTGGAACGTGCAGCACTGGATGGCACTGAACAACGCACCCTTATTGATCAGAAGATAGTCTACCCATATGGAGTGACTGTAGATTACCCACTACAGCATGTTTATTGGGTTGACACATACCTTGACTATATTGAGAGGGTCAATTATGATGGTACCAATAGAAAGTCCATCAGAAAGGGTTATCCGGTAAGTACTAATACCAGTTATTTTCTTCTTTCTTCTTAAAATGTTTGGTAATTGAATTGGTCATTTTAGTTTTTTATCTCTAGAAAATAATTTTATTGTTAAAAAAAGAAATTTTCTTTTTTTTTTACAAACAATGTTGCCAATAATAATCTTTAGTTGTTTTTCACATTTTATGTTTTATATTAAATAGAAAAAATTGAAAATAAATNTTATTATAATTATTTATTAGTTACTTCACTGGTTTAATCGATAATATTAATATTTGTGGACTTGCACATGTGAGTTTGAATGACATCCTCATTGCTTCTAAAAGATATTGTTTACACAGTTCTAACCCATGTAAGAATGATGTTTTATTTATAATCTTTTATAACAGTAATTTTTCAAAAATACAACACAATCTTAATAATATACCTAAACCAAATAAATAGCAGTTCCCTGCATGGCCAACAAACTACAGTTAACTTAATCTTTCTTATGCAAAGGACACTCTGCCACTGGGATAACATCCATGGTCCTGACTTTTGACCCTAATATAACCTTCCTTTCCATTACTTCTAAAGAGTACTTCAAAAAGAAGTTGTAAGTAGAAAATTTTCACCATAATTCAAATGTTGCTTGGTTGTGGGTTGTCTGTATTTTATTCTGTCTTATTGGAGATATATAGATGCCATTATTACTTGACCCCTAATTAAGTGAAATTTTATAAAAAGCTCACTTTTGCTTTTCATTAATTTTTGAAACCATTATATATAAGTTATAACAATTGAAGTTGTTGGTGTTCAGTCAAAATTTAGATAAAAAAAATTTAATTTTTTTTCAAAATATACATGTTTTTTTTAATTATTATTCACTAATGTTTTGGCTTACATCGTAAATCATTTTCAGGGCTGTAAACAAATTTATACTATTTAGAAAAATTAAAAAGAAATAGGTCAACCAATAGTTTTAACAGAAAAAAAATGACCAGGAAAATAAAATGAGTGTACAAAAGTATATTAGAATATGGAGAGGCTATAGGCAATGAAAGCAGTCTGGAGAGCTTTGCTAATAGAGATGTTCTTGAAAATAGTTGTAGTGTCTAATGAGGCTAGGTTGCAACCTGTACGGATATGAAGGGTTGTATGTTGTGTTTTTGTTTGAAAGCTTTTTTTATTATTATTATTATTAATATGTATTGTAGGGGTTATTATAATTTGCTGAGTTTGGATGATAAAGTATTTACATTTAATATGATAGGGGTTTTGAAATTTATAGATTTTTGGGAGACCATAACATCTCTCCCAAAGAGAAATCTTTTTCCCATCGAGAAATAGAAATGATAAGAAATGAGTCTATGGTATTTGCTATTGTCTATATGTGTCTGTTCACATATATTTTTTAATGGGCTCCAAATTTCTTTTCATGGACATTCATCCCTTTTATCAAATCCTTCCATATATTTGACTCATATTTCGTTTATAGTCTTATAGATGGTGTACTATGCAGTCCAAAACATGGGTGAATAATGAAAAAATATATATTTCTTGAAGAAAATTATGTTTTTTTTAATCAACACTTTGACTGAACCCCGACTATCTCATCAATAGTATATCTATACAGCCAACAACATATCCTTATTGTATAAATTAATGTACAATTCGCGGTGGAAAGTGTCACTTTAGTTCTCAGTTCCAGTTGACATTTATATTGGTTGTAGAAATTTCAAAATTTTCGGTGGTAAAACTATTATTAATATAAATATATTATAAACATTAATTTATTAATTATTACTGACCAACATCTTCCTCAGTATTTACTGTATTCATTTTTCTTTTTTAGGTCCATAATGCCTTTGAAGTAACTGTCTTTGAGAACAACTTGTTTGTGACATCGTGGAGTAAAAACAATGTTTTCAGGCTTAACAAATATAACACAAGTGATTTTGAAATCCTCTACAATGACAGTCGGCCCTTCTCAATACACGTCTTCCACAGACAACGTCAGCCTGATGGTATTGATTATATGATTAGAATTTATTGTAATTATACTTGAATGATAAAATAATCACATTGGATATCATTGTCAGAATTTTAATAATAATTAAAGTAATATTCGATGGATAACTTTTTAAAAGCTTTCTAAAGCTCGCTATTAGCTTCCTTGAAATGTGTAGTAACTAACAGAGAGGAACTGTTATCCTCATAAATAATCCTCACTTATATTCTTTGTTAATGGCCCTATCTTCACTAATCTTATAATCTTTATTAGTCTATTTCCCACAAGGAAATAAAGGTATTCATATTTAAGTTATAATGGAGAATTTTTGACTTAAGAGATTATTAGTAGATTTTTTTGTTGTGATTTGGTCAACCACGGTCACCGAACCCCCCAAAAAACAACAAAAAAAAAAACATCTACTAAAGGTATTCACATTTTCTCATGATTTGACTTTCGAGAAATATCTCTTAAGTTATCCATCGATCCATCCTAAAAGAAGCTATAAATAAAGTTTATAAATGACAAGGTCTATAAATAAAATAAAAAAACTTTGAATGTTTAATGCATAATTTTAGCAAATTTCCTGGAAGGAAATCAAGTTAATCACGGTATCACAAAACTTTTTAAAAATTTCTTCAGATCTTTGCTGGTCCTCTTAGAAGAAGCTAAAAATATGGCCCTGCCAAATCTATATTTGTATGAGTGGTGTTGTTCACAATTTTAAAAATTAATAAAACCATAAATTTTTTTGTAGTATTTAATCCCACGTAAATTTTAACAATTTTTAGTGCAAGGGAACAGAATAAAAAATCTAACTGTCTCAGCCAGGTCCCGAACCTGGATCAGCCTTGGACAGTTAGATTTTTTATTCTGTTCCCTTGTACTAAAAATTGTTATTAATAAACCTAATTTGGTATTAAAGCTTCTTTAAACTGCTAACTGTTGGATGAGACTAATAATGGCTTAAATCAGCCAAAGGAGAGGATCTTAATATATTTGTTTTTATTTATGTTGCAAAAAATTTTATAGAATGTATTAGGTGTTCATAATTTTCTAACATTTATTATATGACTTTTTATGTTCAGTCATAGATCAAATGTTTTTAGAAATCTTTTTCTTTTATGAGGAGCATTTATAAAGGTAAATCTTCAAGAATGTGATTATGTAGGTAGGGCAAGCCTACCTAAATTAAGTAATTTATTTACATCCATTTTTAATCTAGTATAAGAAATCTGCTTAGTCAATACAGCTCCTATGTTATGATTTTTTATTATAGTGATAATTCTTAGACTGAATGGGTATAATTTATATTTGAGGGCTTGCCTGAATGTTACTTCAATTTTAATATTTTAACTAAGTCTTACCCTGTTATCTGTTAGTTATATTTAGTTTTAGCAAAGCTTTATAGCTCATAGAGTTCTATAAGTTGACTTTTACAGTCTTATCATATCATAATAACACATATTATAACAACTATTTTATTGCATTTTCTTTTCTTCTTATTCCTTAATTTTCTCAAATGCATGAAATACTGTTTTAGTTGCTCATCCGTGTGGTACGAATAATGGTGGCTGCCAGCACATATGTATCCCTGCCTGGAAGAACAATGTTGCTCAAGCTAACTGTCTTTGTGTGGCTGGTTACAGGCTGGCAGAAGCTGGAAAATGCATCCGTAAGTATATTTAAATCTGAAACTTTTTCCAGTTTTAATGTTTATCTTGAAAAAATGAGTATCCTTGAAAAAACCATTATATTTGAAGCTCAAGAGTATCAAATACAGTAATAAAGGCTCTATAGAGCTGTAGACTTGGTGCTGGAAGAGAATCGAGTGAAAGTCAAAGGCTTGTTGACTAAGAGTGGCTTACGAATGATTGTAGGGGTTGGTAGCATCCCATAAACTTATTTTTCTAAATTATTAAGGTTTGTTTGTTGGATTAAGGTAACTAATAAAACTTTCATGAAGTTAAATTCATTAAGCTGAATTATTTCTAATTAAAACCCGTGTTTAAACTCGAAACAATGCTTCCCATTTATTTTTATTTATTATTGTATTCACAGAAATCAGAGAGTCATCCTTTCTTCTGTATGCTAAGAGCCAGCCTGGGATGATAAAAGGTATTCATCTCACACCTAGAGCAAAACCAGAATATGTAAGTGCTATTTTTTACTCTTAAATATTTATTTTACACATCTCAATTAATTAGATATTTCTTCAACCACATCTTTGTGAAATTAAAGATAGAGTAGATGGGAGAAGTTTGTATATTTCTGCTCTGCAGAATATGACATGTGAATCATTCTTGCTACATTTTTTTTTCTAACCCATTTTTATCATCATAATCTACTTTAATTAATAATCATTTTTATTTATATACCTTTTGGAACTTATTTAATAATATAAAAATTTTCTTATTTTAGTATTGATCATTTTGGAACAGAAGTTATTTTCTTCTTTTTTTTTCCTTAGAAACTGATATACTTTGAAATTAACATAAATTTCTTGAGTTCCCTGTTATTGTAATTGATGATTGTTTTATATTTTGCTTGAGTTAGTGTTCAAGAATGAAAAATCTTAACAAAAGTAATTGCTTTGATTTTATTTTAAAATAAAAATATAATTTTAAATTACCTGCCTCAAAGGTCAGTCCTGAGCCGGATCCTCATCAACTTCTATTTTTCTGATTTAATACATGCTTTGAATCCTCTGTTCTCTATTGCCTTTTCTAATGACAAACTTCAAATAGTTATATAAGCTATTTGAAGTGTTTCATTAATTGCTTTGAAGTTGCAGACAAATAACTGATTTATACTGATTACAAAGCTCTTGGTTACTCTAACAGTGGCAAATGGATTTATTCTCAACCAATTTTTCACATAAAACAGTATCAAAATAAATGATATACATGTACTGATCAATTGAAATATTGAAACACTTACAAATTTTCATATAAACAATAATAAATCGAGAAACTCATATTTTCTCATATATATAAAGTATTTTCTGTTCCCTAAAGCACACTTATATTCCTCACTTATGTATAGGTTTATTGGAAAGCAAAGACTCAAATGTTTCAGTACTAAATACAGCAATAGTGCTACTCTGTGGTCTTTTTAAGAGTCAGAAATGAATATATAACTGTTGGTTGAATATTTCAAAAGACAAACTGACCTCCTTCTTGAAATTTTTTGCCTTTTTTATTCGTGAAAAGATAGCTTAATCATCCTCAAATTGGAAAAACTTAACTCCTCGAGGTATTGCTTTTATAAAATCCTGAACCGATAAAAGGTAAAGGGTTGTACTATGGACACAGCCTTGGGGGAGTCAATTTTTTTGTTTGTACCTATTCAAGATTGTTGCCCACAAGAACCTTAAAATTTCGATTCTCCAAGAACTAGTGAACAAAGCTTGGAAGAGAAACTTTGAGGCTCTAAGTCATGTAACTTGTTAAATACACTATGCTTCCAGACCCGGTCATATGCTGACTCAGCATCAAAACTACTCTTATTCCTTGATGTATTTGGAGAAACTTGTGTATTGTAATTCAGCTTCCAACTTTTACTAGGTGGTCAACAGTTAATCTACTCCTCCTGAACCTGCTTTGAGCTTCAGTTATAAAATTATTTTTCTCCTTTTAGCTAGATGCTTATCTTGCCTTTATGATAGGTATAAGCTCTGCTAATTTTTACTCAGTTGGAATCTGGCCTAAAACTCTAAGATGTTATTCTAGAACCGTAGCAACCAGGATTTTGAACTGGAGAATAAGTTAGCCATCATTTATAATGGATTCCGTCAGGGCCTGGTGATTAACCCTTCAGGTTCCTTAAAGGTGTGCTCAGTTCCCATAAATAAATTAACCTTAATAAATATATTATGGTTAATATGTAAAAGAAGAGAGAAAAAATATACATAAAATAAAAATAAAAAGAACATTGGAGTCTTTTATCTGTGTAATCTGTGGAAGCTCCTCCAGGTAGTTCTTCACTAGACAGCGTTCACGATAAGACTGGCCAGCTTGGTAACGTACAAACTACAAATCTTTGTTCACACATCAAAGAGGCTCCAATGCAAATTTTTTTTTTTTTTGAGGCTTCTAATGTGAAGAACCTTTTTCACCAGGTAGAACAGATGTCCAATCTGTATCTGATAAAGTGAGCTGCACACACATGGTCTCTGTTGTTCCAGTTCCTCCTGGAGTTTGCGGGTATCCCTCGATGGCTTTGTGGATTGTAAAGCCGTACCAAATGCCCAAGTTGAAAACCTCCAATCTCCACTTTGATATTTTGAACCTTAATTACTAGGTATGCAAGTTTAAAATGTCGTTTTAATTCCAATAGAATGCGCTCTTAGCCTATTGAAGGATTTGCTTATCTCTAAACGCTATTTTGTTTGTTAGTCATTTGTTTACAAAAGTCAGTTGTTTTTAAGTCGTTTACGTGGACGTATCATACCTTTCTTTGGTGTTAAAAATGTCTAATTTTAAGCCAAATAAAGAGCATTTGCGGCATGTCATGATTTTCTTATTTAATCAAAAGAAAAAGGCATCTTTTGTTGAGACTTATGGCGATCTTGCTCCAACCGTCAAGACATGTGAACGTTGGTTTCAACGATTCAAACGTGGTGATTTTGATGTTACTGATCAAAAACGAGAAAATCGACCAAAAAAGACGGGAGCTTCTCAAGCCCCGCGAAACAGTCAATACCGAGCGCTACCGACAACAAATGATCAATTTGAGTCACGCATTGATCGAAAAACGCCCAGAATGGGCTCACAGGCACGCCAAAGTCATTCTTCAGCATGATAACGCTCCTGCACATTCAGCCATATTGACCAAGGAAACAATTTCTTCGCTTGGTTGGGAACTCCTACCCCACCCGCCGTATTCACCTGACCTGGTGCCTTCTGATTATCACCTCTTCTCATCGATGGGACACTCATTGGCGGAGCAACACTTCAACAATTTCGAAAACGTACGAAAATGGCTCGATGAATGGATTTCAAATAAAGATGAAGCATTCTTTTGGAATGGTATCCATATATTGCCTGAGAGATGGACAAAATGTGTAGAAAGCGAGGGCCAGTACTTTGAATAAAATATATTATACTTTTTTTAAATTACTGTGTATATATTTTAAGAAATAAACGACATTTTAAACTTGCATACCTGGTAATGACATAGTCTTCACCAGCTTACTAAAATATCCTATGACCTTTTCTTTACTTCCTGGAGCTCATAACAGTATTATTATTTTCATTATCACTGTTTTCAATTCTGTCCAAATATACCATTTGTTTCAAGTATATTATTATGCTTCATTATAATATTTACTGACGCATGAGCCACATCGATGAAAAAGGTTCGAAACAACTTCCTCGAGAATAGTGAAAGAATGAAGAATGCTAAGATATCAAAATGGAGATTAGAGGTTTTATTGGAGGCATTTGGTATGGCTTTACAAAGGCATGATTAATAATTAATAATCATTAGGCTCTTGTTATAAAATTCTTCAATTCTTTCTTTCAAGTTAGTTCAATGTAGCTTTATTTATGTATGTATTTTTTAAAAATTAATCATAAGCAACTTGTGGTTTCACAGGATAAACAGGTAATATACATAACTAATATATTCATGATTCAAAACATTTAAATTTTCTGATTGAAATATTTTTTTAAAATTTTGAAGTTAATATTCTTATTTACTTATTTAATTTTTTTTTTTAATGCCACATTAATCCACCACTAGAAGATAAGTTACATTTATTATGAATTCATCACACCACATTTAAAATTTTTTTTTAAGATTTAGTAATTTAATAATTCACTGATCAAATTAGTGAGGCTTTAATGTTATTTTATATTTTTATGGCATTTCAGGTTATTCCTCCTATAATGGATCTTTCTCGTCCAACCTCTGTTTCATATGATGTCAAAACTCAGCACATATATTTTGCTGACAGGGACAGGTTTGTTTTCCCACTTTTTTTATATTATGTACTCTTTTTCAGTATAAATAAATTTTACTCTCTGATTACGTAATAATGGTAAAATTCTTTATGTATACCATTTTTTTACCAGAATTGGTCGCCAGAAGTTGGAAGGTTCAAAACAAGAGACTTTTCTTGAGGTGGTTCTGCCTGAAGGGATAGCAGTGGACTGGGCTGGGCGAAACCTCTATTGGACAAAGATTGGTGTGGTGAGTGCGACAAGTCTAGACAGCTCAAACCTCTCAAAACAGCTTATAGTTGAAACATCAGATCAACTTTTTAAGAACATTGTCCTCTACATTAAGGGCCGGTGGGTATTTTTCCTTTTTTTATCCTCTGTTTAGTTCACTACTTATTGAAACCTTACACACTTGGCTGTATGAAACAATTAAACATAAATAGGATTTATTTATTTTTTCTTTCTTACATCCTTTTCACATAAGTTTGTTTTAGACAAAATGTGTGTTTGTATGCATGTGTTCTGTATGATTGTACCTTCTTAGTTATCTTCTAACAACTTGAAAATGTTCAGGTTGCTCAAAATTATATATCCATGTTTACTTTCTGAACTAAATACATTGATTGAAAATCCAAAAATATCCATACTTAATCACAAATATTTAATTATGATTTATAACTGATACCTTGATTAGACAAGCAGAATATTAATAATAGTTAAAATCATGAACTAAACCACTACCTTCCACAAATTCACTTTAGATATTAGAAAGACTTAATCAGTGTAGACTACCTGTTAAGTAGTCATTATGATTAATACTCTAAGAGAAGATATACATACATACATATATATATATATATATTTATAGTCTTGAATTTATTTATCATTAAGATTAACTTTAATCATTGATCTTTTTTTATGGTACATTTTGTGATTATTTTTGGTTCATCAGTTTAATGATATTTATGATTCTAGTTTTCACAGTTTATTTAATGCTTGTTTTTAGGGTAATGTTCTGGAGTGTTTGGCGCTCTGAGACAGGGAAGAATGGACGAATCGACACTGCTTGGATGGATGGAAGCCATAAACAAACATTTCTACACTTAGAGCTTGTTTGGCCTTCTGGGCTTGCTGTGGATGAACTAAGAGAACGCCTTTACTTCTGTGAGGGTTACAATGATCGGATTGAAGTCATTAATCTTGATGGTACCGGCAGAAAAGTGAGATACTTTCTTCATTGTTCATGCTTAATTAGGATGATCAGTAGTATAATCAACTTTAGTTTCTATCTATATAATTCTTAAGATTCTTTACTTAAGTTTTCAGTAAAGCTTTATTATTATTAAATGTATATTTATTATAAACTAGTGTCTTCCTAGATTAGTGTGTTCTTCAAATCTTAAATGATAAAATTTTATAGACAAAATCAGTGCTCAGCTTACTTTATCATCAAAGCTTAATATGAACATTTTTTTTTTTTTTTTTTTTTTTTTTTTTTTTTTTTTTTTTTTTTTTTTTTTTTTTT
>KZ807361.1:133594-162329 GCA_000696205.2 Oncopeltus fasciatus | reverse complement strand
ATGATTTTTTTAATGAAGGATTATCTGCCAACGTTTCGGCTTACATTGTAAGCCATCTTCAGGGCTATCATGAAGATGAGAGAGGACGTCCTGTCCCTAAGTTCACATTTCACACGTCATGGAAATGTGAACTTAGGGACAGGACGTCCTCTCTCATCTTCATGATAGCCCTGAAGATGGCTTACAATGTAAGCCGAAACATTGGCAGATAATCCTTTATTATAATATCCTTTGGTTATAATTTCATATTTTTAAAATCAAATTTGGAATTCTTATACATAGTAATTTTAGAAAAGTTTGAATTTTAGAGTGAGACTGAAAGTCATTATCATGTATTAAGTCTTGACTTGTGGTTTTGTTAAATATATGGGGCAAAATAATGCTTCACCTGCAGCTAAGTATTATATTTGTTTAAATCCATGTTAAAGACTAGTTAATATTTTTGAATATGACTATGATGATGCTCTAATAAATATTATTAAATGATTTTAGTTGGGGTTTGGTCAAGATAGATTTTAAAAAAATACTCTTTTTTTTTTATTTTGTAATTTTTTGGATCTACCTTGATCGAACCCCAACTAAAATCATCTAATAATAATTTCTACGGTCAAAAAACTCTCCATTCTAATAAATATTATTTAAATAATTTAGTTTCAAAAATTAATAAAATATGTAAAAAAAAAAAAAAAACCTTCTTATTTATCATTCATTGTAAATGTATAGAGATTTGATAAAATAATAGCTTAGACATTTTATTCTAATTCTCAGATAGTTGCTCATAATTTCTCAAATGTTTCTCAGGTCAGATTCTATCCACACTACTACATATACTGGCTCAGACCACCATGAGGTGCTCCGAGGACATGAAATGACTTCCCATCCATTTGCCATTACTCTTTTTGAAAATTGGGTCTTTTGGACAGACTGGAGATCAAACTCTGTTATCAGGGCAAACAAATGGACAGGAGAGGATGTGATGGTCCTTCAGCGCACACTCTCCCAGCCGTTTGACATCAAGATTCTTCATCCTAGCAGGCAGCCCAATAGTTAGTAGACCCATGATTCATTTTTATTATGACTTTTGGACAATACTTTTGTTTCCCTTTATTTTTCTTTTAATTTATTGAATTCATTTTTTTTTTACTGTAAAATTTGCTTTGCCTTTAGTTATTTTTTTTATAGGAAATCCACTTTGCTCATTTAGTTACATGTTTGTAAAGTCTTAAAACTACTGGGCGTAAGTGGGGGGGGGGCAATTATTTATTAATGGTATGTTAAAAATAAATAAATTCGCTTTAAGAAAAGGAAGCTGGTGCTTGACCCTGTTTCTACCAAGTAAAAATAATTTCTATTGAACTACTCTGTCCTCAGGCAATGTGGTTGTCCTAGTTATTTTTTTTTTAATCATTATTATATTGTTTTATTGTATTAGTATCCAAATTGGCTCCATGTGATATTGTCTAACATCATTTCTTCTTATTGATATTGACTCTTTTATCTTCTTAAGAACCTAGCCTGATGATATAATTATTAAAATTTATGTGTTTCCAACTATTATATAAAACTAAATTTATAATTTTTAATATTTTGTAGGTAACATATTCCTCAGAGGCATATGCGGTGTTAACAATGGTGGGTGCTCTCATCTCTGCCTTTTAGATTTCAATATGACAAAGAAGTGTGACTGCCCCTATGTGATGGTACTTGATGATGACAATAAGACCTGTGTAGGTGAGAAAACTTCAGTACATGTTACACATTTTGAGTTATCACTGTGCAAATTCATATTGCTTATTGTTCTGCAATAATTCAGATGTATGGAAGATAGCTATCTAGCCGGTTCAGAATATATTATAATAGAGATCTTGAATTGACTATGACTCATAAATTATTAATCTTTATTAAAGTTTCATTATTTGATTATAATGAATAATGAAATGTTAATGAAGATTGAGAATCAGTTACAAGTTTTATTGTTACTTTATTGTTATCCTTGTACCAAGGACCGGACAGCGCCGGGTATAAATACCCCTGGATTTGAAGACAGCTCTCATTTAAAGGGTTATTATTAATTCTACCACCAATGAATATAGAACTCTCATACCTTCTATTCTCCGTCTTCATTGGTTTTTGCACACCATCTCCCGTTGGCGAGCGCTTTCGGACATTGTCCATCTTCTGGCAGAATACATACGTTCACTGTCACGGTCCGTATTCAACTGTGTTTGTATTCTGTGAGTTAGTTGTGTCAGGTAGCTGTAACAGTCACTTTTGTCGGCGATAAGGTATGTTGCACGTGCGAGTTATGAGGGTCAGCGTCCATTATTCCAGGTATAGGTTGAGGTAGGGATTAGTTGTAATCTCCTTTGTTGAGGTGTTCTAAGTGTTCCGAAAGTTTTTTGTGAATGTGTTTGTGTTTGCCTATGGATTATGCTGTCTTATGTCTTTTCTACCTCAACCTATACCTGGAATAATGGACACTGACCCTCATAACTCGCACGTGCGACAGACCTTATCGCCGACAAAAGTGACCGTTACAGCTACCTGACACAACTAACTCACAGAATACAAACACAGTTGAATACGGACCGTGACAGTGAATGTATGTATTCGGCCAGAAGATGGACAATGTCCGAAAGCGCTCGCCAACGGGAGATGGTGTGCAGAAACCAATGAAGACGGAGAATAGAAGGTATGAGACAGCTCTCATTCTCTATTAAGCCCTGGAGAAGCCATCACAGGATGAGCGGAAGCTCGGCAACCATCAAAAACTTTACATGGTCCAACCCGGAAAAAACTTTACATACAAATGTTCGCTTCTTCGAGCATAAGACGATATATTCGTCTTACTCAGGGGTTTAGACTCGGAGTAAAGTGTGGGGAGTAGGAGGAATTATCTAGCAAAAGGAGAGTTTTTTTACCTTAGATATTATTATTAGATGATGATGATAAGTTGGGGTTCGGTTAGTCATGTAAATGTAAACTTAGGGACAGGACGTCCTCTCTCGTCTTCTTGATAGGCAGCCCAAGCCGAAACATTGGCAGATAATCTTTAAAAAAAAATACACTTTTTTAAAATTTGTATTTTTTTTTGGATCTACCTTGACCGAACCCCATATAAAATCATCCAATAGAAATTATCTAGCTAGTCTCGGTGGTGTAAAGGCTAGCATACTTGCTCGGAAATCAGGAGATCTGGGTTCGAGTCCCGGCTGAGGTAATTAGATCTTTTTATTCTATTCCCTTGCATTGGATAATCTTGAAAGTCTTATTAATAATTTCTATAAGTCTGTTTCTGTCTAAGAAAAATTAGGCAATGATCTAAGAAGTAGAGAATCACAAGCTTCTCAGAATCTTTTTATGTTTCTGAAAATTATCTGTTTTAATTTGTCTCTGTAGTTTTGTATTCTTTAACTTTGCTTGGGGGAAGTTAATTTTGTTTTAGATTTTTACCATTTAGCTAATTCCAGTAATCCAGTATGTTTGAATTGTTTTGGGTACACATGACAATTATCTATTGTTTTCTATAGTATCTGTTTTTTCCCACTTCAAATAACTTATGAAGTCTGTTTCTGTATTTTTGTAATAATTTATGATATTTGGGTTATTTCATTGTTTAAAATAAATCTATACATTAGTATTAGTATAGTTATTATAATTACAATAACTGTATTAAACATGATCCAGGGTTGTATAAACTCTTAACTAATATTGTCTAAGGAGTCTATAAATGATAAGCACTTTCTGCAAATGAGTTAAATTTACATTTGAATTTTCTTATGTATTTTTTATATAAATAGTTTGAATACACATTCATATTATATAGCTTTGGATCATACTTAATACAACTGTATTAAGTATTATCCAGAGCTATATAATATGAATGTGTATTCAAACTATTTATTAAAAAAACGCATAAGAAAATTAAATTAACTACTTTAAAAATTAAAGTAACTATTTTAATGAATGAGACTCAACTATTAATGTATTTATTTGCCATACTCAATGAAAGCTCTAAATTTCATTATTTTAATCAGAAATTGAATTTGACCGCAAATATAATATTACAAGTTGAGATGTCGATATCGGTCTCTAGAAATAAAACATATAATTAAAATTTAAAATGGTATTTAAAGCCTATGTTTCATAATACATATAATTGCTTCTTTAAGGCTGGTAATGTACTACTCAGAGAGAGCCTGAGTCAGTTTATTTTATGCTTTGCTTTAATTTTTAACAAAAAGTATACATACATTTTTAAGTTTTATAATTTTTTTTGTGGTATTTAATCCCACGTAAATTTTAACAATTTTTAAACTTTATACCATTTCTAAATAAGTATTTTTTTCTGCCTTGAAGAAGAAATAATACATTTCGAAATGCCGGCTTAAAGTATCTATGTTCTTCATTATTTGTGACTAATATCCATATCCCAACCTGTTCATTATTTTAGTTATTAGTTAAATTTGTTTAAGCTTTTACTAAAGTTGCTTCACAATAAGTGGATATGATTTCAACATATTTTTTTAAATAATTTATGATAATAGCTCATCTAAACATAATAGCTAATCCTTAGATGATTTTAGTTGGGGTTCGGTCAAGGTAGATCCAAAAAACACAAATTTAAAAAAATGTATTTTTTAATAAAGGATTATCTGCAAACGTTTCGGCTTACATTGGTAAGCCATCTTCAGGGCTGTAGAAATACAATGTCATGAGAAAACAATAATAATTGAAATTAATATAATAGAGAATTGCAATAATATAATTTGATATCAAGAGTATGAATGTAGAAAGCTATGTAAGAAAATTTAAAGTTTATGAAAAACAATTTGAAAAAGAACCAATTTGAAAAAAAAAAACATGCAAAACAAACAACTTATTGACAAGAAAAAAAAAAAATTGAAATATCATTAAAGCAGTAATTTGCCACACCTACCTATCATGAAGATGAGAGAGGACGTCCTGTCCCTAAGTTCACATTTCCATGACTAAATTATATAAATTTTACTTTTACACAAAGTGAGAGGTAAAAGGAGTGGGGGGAGCAGGTACAAGGCGGAAGGTGAAAATGGAAAGCGGCCTGTTGCAAGAGAGGGCAATAAAAAGGACAAAGGAAAAAAAGGGAAGGGTATTATTGGGAATAAGTGACTTTGGAACTGGGAAAAATGTTTGACAGGTTTATTGAGACGGAGGGCTGATGGTTTTTAGAATGTTGAAAATGTTAGAATAAGTTGAGGAAATTTGTTCTATGTCCGTTCTGTCGTTAACTGGATAGTGTTGTAAGTTGATGTGAACGGTTTCAGACAAAAGACGTTTGTGTTGATAGGGTTCAGTAGAAAGAATGGTTAAGCTCTCAAAGTCAAATGCGTGTTCTTCATGAAAAACATGTTTAGTGAGGGCAGTTTTTATTAGTTGATTCTTTATGTCATTTTTATGGTTATTAATTCTGCGGGAAATAGGGTTTTTTGTTTGTCCAATGTAAGAACCTTGGCAATTGGGTGTGGAACAGGGAATTTTATAGATGACATTAGTTCTGTTAGGAAGGGGGATGGGATCTTTGATGATGGTGTAAATAGATTTTAATTTGTTGCTGGGGAAAAAAGAAAGCTTAAGGTTAGGAAAAGTTTTTCTGAGAGATTTTTTAATATTTTCAGAAAGTTTTGGAATACAAGGAAGAGAACGGAAAACGAGGTCGTTATTTTGGGGGAGGGGGATAGTTGGAGAAGTGGAAATAAAAAATTCCTTAACAAGTTTTTAATGGTGTGAGTAGGAAAACCATTGGACAGGAGGATGTCAGTAACACGTTTAATATTTTTTCTGTGGAAAATCTTGTCAGAGATTGTGAGTGATCTGTAGATGAGGTTTTTGGCCACATTAATTTTTTGATGATGAGGGTGAGATGAGTTAAAATGGAGGAGACGACCTGAGTATGTGTGCTTGGTATACCATTCAGTGGAGATGGAGCCATTGGTGTTCCGGATGATAAGGGTGTCAAGAAAGGGAAGTTGATAATCCGATTTTATTTCTATGGTAAATTTCAGACGAGGGTGGTATGAATTAAATGCAGTAAGGATCTGGGGGATTTTTTTGGGATTGAGGATGAGAAAAAGGTCGTCGACATATTTTTTAAGGAAGAAAATGTCGTTGTGTAACGGGGGAAGGATAGAGTCGAGGAGGTCGTTATAATAGCTAATATTATGTTTTTTTTTTACTTTTTATAATTGCTTATTAATACTTTGCATTGCATACTGGCTACTGCCGAGTATTTGTTTTTCTTATAACATTTGTTATAATCTTATTCAGTGGGTATTCTTTGTCAGACATATTGCATCAGTGTTGTACAAATAATTTCACACCATTTTATTATCCTAAGATTTTCATTCTCCCAAAAAATAAATTCGTTTGTCTCTTATCTGAAATAGGTAGTATTAATCCATCTTTAAATAAATTTGTCGTTGCTCTTTGAAATTTGGCATACAGTTAAATGTTTGTTCCAAACTTAGTTGGGGGTAAAGATGACACTTGAAAACATAATTTATATTAGTGTGAAAACTCCTGATCTAGAGACTCTAGATTAATATAGATTAGTATTAATATGCTAAATAAAAGGGGATTATTTGTATAAACAACTTTAGTTACTTACTTAATGCTTAATAATAATATTCTTTAGCCTACTTGAGCCATCCTCAGTTCTACAAAATTTTAATTTGACAAGCAATACATTTTTTTCCCCTAAAATAATTTAATATTAAAAATATATTTTTTCTTATATAGACATATAATATATATATGATATATAAATATAAATATAATATTTATTCATATTACAATATGACACATGTACGTATGTGAATTTGCAATGCATTAGGGAATGTGTATTATTATCTCTTACATTAGAAATTATATTACATTTTTTTTAAGTTATTGAATTTAATTACCATCTAATTTAATGTTTACTTTTCAGACAATGATTTCATTTTGCTATTTTCACGTGCAAATGAGATACGTGGTGTTGATGTCCATAAGCCTAACTACCATACAATTCCAACCATCAGTATCCCTCAGGTATTTAATATTTTTATTGGCATGGCTGGATGGTAAGGATAATTAAACTAATACAGTAGAACTTCTGTATATCGAAAATCCCCATGTATCGAATTTTCTTTAAATCCCCTAACTCATTACATAGAAAAACTGTTTCTTTATATCGAAAAAATATTCTATGTATCGGACATTTTTTGACCTAGTGAAAGAGTGGTGTGAGCAAACAGCTCTACCGAAAAAAAACCAGGTGGTTAAATGTAAAGGACCCGCCGGATTGTTAATCACAGGTCATGCTGTGAATCACAGGGCATTCTGTAAATCACAAATTCCCTCCAGTCAAGCTGTCACCTCAGTCTGTAACCTCCCTCTCCTTGGGCCGTTTTGCTGTTCGCCAGCTTGTCAATTTATTATTGTCAGTCCTGTAATTTATTCGGCCTTTTGTCAGTGCGGACGTCAGTTTGTTAGTGCGTCTTTTCATTTGTCATTACGGTTGCAATGGCAAAACATAAGTCATTGTCTATTGCAGAAAAGCTTGACCTTTTGAAAGATACTGACAATGGAATGCAGAATAAAGATCTTGCTCAGAAGTACGGCATTCCAACTTCCACCATACCTACGATTTTGAATAACCGTGAAAGAGTGTCTTAATCAGATGATTTTGTTGGGGTTGAAAGGAAGCACTCTAAAAAATGCCAATATGGTAAGATTGACCAAGCTCTACTAGTTAAACTAGTGCGTAACAAAAACATGCCTATCTCGGGACCCATCTTAAAAGAAAAAGCCTTGAAATATGCTAAGCAGTTAGGTCAAAATGATTTCCAAGCCAGCACAGGTTGGCTTGACAAATTTAAGAAGCGGCATAACCTAAAGAAAAAAGTGATTTCTGGGGAAAGTGCAAGTGTCAATGAAAATGATTGCATTTAATGGAAGGAAACAGTTTTAAGAAAAATCCTAGCAGAGTATAGTCCAGCGGACATCTTTAATGTTGACGAGAATGGTCTTTTTTATAAATGTTTGCCAAACAAAACACTAACTTTTATGAATGATGATTGCCATGCCGGTAATAGCATTAAAGAGAAAGTGACACTTTTAGTTGGTTTGAATATGGCAGGCAAAGAAAAACTAAGGTTATTCGTAATATATATAGATGGGAAAAGTAAAAATCCTAGGTGCTTCAAAGGAGTTAAATACTTAGAAGTCGATTACAGTTTTAATAAGAAAGCCTGGATGACTGGTGACATTTTTAAAGAGTGGTTATCAAGCTTAAACAAAAGAATAAAAAAACAGAGAAGAAAAATTGTAATGATTTTTGACAATTGTCCAGCTCACCCTAATGTGTCGTCAAAATTGTCCAACATGAATTTAATTTTCCTGCCACCAAACACTACCGCAAAAATGCAGCCCATGGACAAGGGTATAATTAAGAATTTAAAGGTTCACTACAGAGGATTTTGAGAAGAATATTATGGGCCCTGGAAACTGAAAAACCCCCTTCAACCGCTTTAGATCTGAGAACAAGCATAGCAAAGGTTTGGCAAAAGGATGTTACCACTACTACAATAAAAAATTGTTTTTCAAAGGCCGGCTTTTCTAAAACACTAACAAGCTTAGAAGAAGAAAATGATCTGATGAATGACGAACACACAAGTTGGCAACATGTACAGGTGAAAAACTATATTTGTATTGAACTCGATCAATTTCTTCAGATTGACGATAATGTTTTTGTAGCCGAATACCCTACTTACAACGACATTTCAGCCTCTGTTCATAGTGAGCAAACGGAAAAAGAGGAAACTGATGATCAGCTTGAAGGGGAAGAACCTACAATACCATCTAAACACAAAATATTGTCAGCTTTTGATACTATTCGTCAGGCTTACAGTTCATAGATCATGTTCCAGAAGATATATTTTCCGGGCTAAATAAGTGCGAACATTTTTACGGTGAAGCATATAAATGTATTCTACAAACAGACATATGATCTTACTTTAAGAAAGTGTAACTCTTTGAGGTAATGAAATTTTTATTATGTACCTATGTTAGTAAATTTCTAATTAAACATTACTAAGCTATTTGTATGTTCATATGAATACATATACATATGTACATATATTCATTTGTTGTATTTCATTTAAAAAAATAAAATGAACCAAATTTGTATATTAGTTACACATACAACACCACATCCCTTTGTTCCTTTATTATAATGTTGATAAGGTGCAAAAACTATCAATGCGATTAAAAATTAACCTTGTCAACTAAAAATGTACATACATTCATGTGTTTCCATTTATCAAAATTTCTATATATCGAATTTTTTTACTGGAACCTTGAAATTCGATATATAGAGGTTCTACCGTATTAAGTTCTTTATAATATTGTAAAATATCTGATAGAACACTTTAGAACCTGTACTTATGATTGAGTTCCGTTAAATTTGATTATAATTTTGTTGACTCAATAGTTCCCATTTATAATGAATATAATATATAATGAAACACTAAAAATGGCCAAATATAAAATAAAAGTGTTTTTGGTATTTGTGAAGACCTTAGCATTCTATAAATAAGGGAAAATGTTTAGTGGTTTATACACAAGTTGTGGCTATTAAATAACTGATGCACTGACTGATGCTGCTACAGAAGAACTACGCATGTGCCAATTCCTCACGACCAACAGCTGTGCAGCGTAAAGCCTTCTCTTTCGATTGAGTGCACAGTGCATCCCGTGTTTGTCTAGAAATCAGTCTGGCCGTAAACTTAATTTCTGTAAAAGGTATTTGTGTCATTCTTATATGAAATTAGGTAAAACCCCTCCTAAAACTTATCTTTTATTAAAATAAGTTTATGGCAATGAATGGTTATCACGTGCATGGGTTTTTGAGTGGTTCTAGTATTTCCTAGATGGCTGAGAAGATGTTGGAAATAATGGCCACCCGGTTCACCCTTCCATGACCAAAATGGATGAAAATATCGAAAGGGTCGCTCATCTGGTTCAATCAGGTGGTCGGTTAACAATTTGTAAAATTGTTGAAACTGATGGAATTGACAAAGAATGCTTAAGGCAAATTTTTCATAACAATTTGTATGTGTGCAAAGTGGTGCATAAAATCTTCACATTTGATGCCATTAAAAATGAGCAAACTTATTTGAAAGAGTCATAACATGTTACGAATCTTGGTTTTTCACTTAGGATCCCGAGACAAAATGTCAGTCCTTGCATTGAAAGAGTCCAACCTCACCGAAAGCTAAGAAAGCTCGAATAAGCAAATCGAAATTCTAAACGATAATGATTGTTTATTCGACATTCATGATATTGTGTACCTTCACTTGGTTCCTGATGGTCAAACTATTAATCAACATTATTACTATGAGGTGTTTGCTCAACTCCGCGAATGAGTAAGGAAAAAAACGACCTGAATTGTGGAAGAACAAGTCAAGGGTCCTCCATCAAGACGACGCGTCAGCTTACAATGCATTGTCTGTCAAGATGTTTCTAACCAAGTAAAACATCCCATTTTTAGACCATCCATCTTATTCCCCAAACCTGGTACCAAGTGACTTTGATATGTTCTCCAAGGTAAAATCTGCATTAAAAGAAACAAGATTTCAGCCCATTGAAGCTGTGAAAGAAAAAGCATCATGCGTCATGCAGTAGCTCACAGAACAAGACTTCAAGAACTGTTTCAAACAATGGAAAATTGGCATAGATTGCTGTAAGGATAGAGGAGGGATGTATATTGAAGGTGATAAAAACTAAATATGTATAAATTCAAAATAAAATAAGTTACAGCAATAGCCTCATTATTTAATAGCCACATCTCGTATTCTCAGGAAACTGAAGTTAATTAAATAATAAATACACTTCTCAATTTTAAATTTAAAGAAAAGAAAGTATTTTTTGTGGTACATACAATTATGTATAAAATATAATGTATTTATTTTTTTTAATAATGAAATTAATTGTGATACGTAATCTTACGTTTAATTTTTTTGAAGGAATGCAAAAGGAGCTAGAAAAAAATCTTTCTAACTCAGTCGAGAATCGAACCCCAGTCTCCTACTTTCCGGGCAAGTATGCTGACCTCTACACCACTGAGGCAGATTAGATAATCTCTCCAACTCCCCACACTTTACTCCGAGTGTAAACTCCCAAGTAAGATGAATATATCGTCTTAAACTCGAAGGAGCTAACATTGTCAGCTTCCCGGCTGAGCTAGTAAGATTTTTTTTTTTTTTTTTTTGGCTCCCTTTGCATTTCTTACAGAAAATTTAATGTGGGATTTCATGCCACAAGTAATTTCATTATTTAAAAAAGAAATATAAGAAAAAACGAGACTTAGCATGCATTAATAGCATGCCCGCCCAGCAAGTGAGACACCCACCCGGGTTCGATTCCTGGCTGGGGTAGTAAGATTATTTTCTAGCTCCCTGTATGATTCAAGTAAATAATTTTAAATGAAGGATTACTTTACCACAATTATCATCATGAATTGTTAAACAGTTCAGTTCTGCAATCAGAGATAACATGTATAATTGAATTATTTTAATGGTGCTTTTAAAATAATCGAACTATTACAAAAAAAAAGTGTGGATTGTTGTTTCAGGTACAGGCTCCAGTCCAGTTAGATTTCCTTGCCAAGAACCGTTCGATTTACTGGTCAGACAGTGAGGCAAATGTTATTAGGAGGCTAAATCTGAGTGGTGGTCCACCTGAGAGCATTATTGACACAGGTATTTTTTTGTTTTACAATTTATAAGACCAATGTGAATTGTATGTTATATGCATTTTTAAAAGAATATTAATATGTGTATATGCCCATTAGTTGTCGTGGTTAGATTTTCAATTTGACCATCTCTTTCATAACAGGCAAAGGTTGTTTAGTTAGTTTCTTTGTAAACATGGTTATTATATTAAATAATAGTTTGTTAAAAATCTAAAAATGAAAAGAGGAAGTTATTTACTTTTAACAACCGGAAGTTATTATAAAAGAAACAAATATTTAAATGATAAAAAATTCATTTTATTTATTTTATTTTTTTAAGGAATGTTGACTATGAAATCCCAAATTTTACAAAAAGAAAGTTGTGAAAATTATGTTGTGATCCTTTTATAATTTTGCTATGAAATTTTATATATACCCTCTTTTTATAAGTAACACTACAATTTTTAACAAAGTTCTAGTTCAATATTACTCTTATTAGTTACTAATTGGTATTAACGTTTGCTTGTAGACATATTCACACCTATGTGTGAAAGGATTGAATTATAATTGAAACATGTATTGGATGTTATTCTTCACCAAATGTGGTGGCTGATAATCAAATACTAAGTACATTATCATTATTAATTGTTTTCAATTAAAGTTTAAGAAAGCCCTTGAGATTTCTTTCTCGTGTATGTGGTGGTTTTATAACTGCTATAAATTCTATCAGTTACCTTAGACTGATGAGGAAAATATTTAAGTAGTGGATAAAATTTCAGGACTTGTCCAATTTTAATTAAAGGAACATATTAGGGATGATACAGAGGTTGTCTTTCCTGTTATAATTTATTTTGTTAGCTACCAGTTTTGGTGTCAACTCACCATCATCAGGCACCACAGAGTCTGGAGATAGAATGGAGGTCCCCCTTCAGTATCCTAACGAGCACTCAGAAACCGGTTGCCAATAAAATAAATTATTACGGGAAAGACAACTTCTGTATCATCTCTAGTATGATCTATTCATGTAATCTCCAGAAAAAAAAAGAAGTAAAAGAACATATTTCAAGTCAAAAAGTTTTTATTCTGGTCCGAATTCCAGTCCTTCTTCAGGAGCTATAGGAATAAAGATGTAGGAAAGAGCTACAGTGTGCTGTACTTGTATAGTCATGAGTTTCTTAACTGTTCAATCTTAAAAGTGTTTTTTTTATTTGCTCATTGACCAATCTTGATCATTTTCTCCACTATGAAATCAATTGTTAACTAAAATCATGTATAAAAAAACATTAAATTCTATTCAAACAATATTTATTGTTAATTTCCACCCATAAACAGAAGTTTTCTTCATTTTGAAAATATAAAAATGTATCACACAACCAGTTATGCATAATAGTGATTGTCTCTTAACAATAGTTTAAATTCTTAATTTCTATTCATCTTTCCTTGGAATCAGCCTTTTATTTAAAAATGTGTCTAAAACTGGTTTATTTATAAAACTCTTCGAGTGAAACTTACAAATAAAATAAGTAAAAAATAAAAAAATGAAAAACTACTAAAATAAAATGTTGTGTTTAATGTTTCGTAACTAGTTAAAAATCATTTAATTCCCCTCCATTCAATGTAGGAATTGAAATGAAATGATTTTCGTTTTGTGAATATTTAAATTTAATTTTTCTGTACACATGAAAAATCACTTCCATTTTTAGTTATTGAGATTTGTTTGCTATTATAATTTTTTGCTTTCATATGTCATTTCCTTTGGCTAATATTTTTTTTTCTTTTTTTTTTAAATGATACCAATAGAGTATGTAACACTAAGAATAAATTTAACTTCATTAACTGTATCATCACCTTATCCCAACATGGTATTCATAAGCTACAAGGATAGGTTGAATCTTGAGAGACCGAGGTTCAGCTTTTAGCAAATATGGAATTATTTTATCTTTGCTTTGCAATTATGTTCTTTGATTCTTGATTTTTCTTTAGTAAAAAAATGATACATCCTACTGAAGTACAAGTTTGAAAATTTTTATTTTCATGCTAATCCCTATATTCACTTAAAGTAATACTTACTATGAAACAGTGTTTATGAAGTTTTGAAATTAATTGAGTTAACATTAAAACCTGACTGGCCTGCCACAAGTTACTGTTTCTTACCAACAATGGGTAAGGGACCGCTGTCTGAGAAAAATGTGAAAAGTTCCACCCATGGAGGTGCGTACCTGTAGGAAATTAGCCCATTCCCACATCACAGTCCTTAGTTTTTTAAAACTTGTTTACTCAATACTTGTTAAAAACACAATTATTAGAAGACAGCTTACTGGCACAAATTATTGGCTATGGGTGATCACTACCAGCCTATTGGCTAGCCAACTACCAATTGACCTGAAATTCATTTTTCTTACGAGGAATACCGACGACCTTGAACTATTTTCAATATGCAAGTAATTAAATTGCAAAGATTTTTTTTTCTTTTCCAAATGATTCAAATGAGAGAAAAAAATTAGAATAATAAATATGGTTTTCTACAAGAGAAGTTCAAAAACTTAGTATAATCAATTTTAATAATTTTAGACACATTTTTTTTTTCAGGAATAGATCACCCAACAGGATTTGCAGTGGATTGGCTCTCCGAGAACATGTATGTTAGTTCTGTTGGAACACATAAGAACAAGATTCTTGCCAGTACTCTCCTTGGTGAGTTTATCACCACAGTGTACACTACACAGGACCATAGTGGAGGGAGCTTGTGGGAGGTTAGTATTCCCTCTCTCAAATTTTATTTTAATGTAGCAAAACTCAACATTCAAATAATTATTTAAACATTCTATCCTTTTATTTGCAGTTGATTATTTCAGGAGTTATCCTGCACTGATTAAATAAATGAGTGTGTGCGTGCGTGCATATGTACGTGCATGTTTGCACACACACACACACACACACACACACACACACACACACACACGCACGCACGCACGCACGCACGCACGCACGCACGCACACACACACACACGCACGCACGCACGCACGCACGCACGCACGCACGCACGCCACACACACACACACACACACACGTGCATATGGACCCAATGGATAATGCAAAGTTCTAACGATTCTATTTTCAGAGCTGCCATACAGCTCTCATCTTTTCTCATTAGATCTTTTTTTTTTATTCTTGTGCTTGCTCCAGCCTTCTTGCTCAGTTTGTTCTCTGGCTGCACTTTCCATTAATTTATTGCCTTTAGAAGTTTCTGTCCGTTGGGTTCATCTGGGCTTTCTCCAGGTCTTTCTTCACATGTACCCATGGCATATTTTTTAGTTGTTCTATGGTAGGTAAGGATCTTGTGTTAGGAGATATTGAGAACAGGGTAGTCCTTTTATGGGTTCCTGGACATGCAGGGAGAGAGGGTAATGAATAGACAGACATAGCTGGGAACAGTTCTCTTACACTACTGGTACCAGAAAGAATACATATCACAAAGTACCACAAAGAGAATTTTTTTTTTTTTTTCTAAGTGGCAAGCTATGTAGTCCCTCTACCAAACTAAAGAAGATAGAAGAGGATACCAGACCATGGAAGTCTTCAGAATGAGACAAAAGGAAGGAGGAGGAGGAGGTAATTGCACCTTCAGGATCAGCCATATGAGTTTTCTTGAATCACTCATGGATACTTGATAATAAAAAAGGAACCACCACAGTGCAGACTTGCCTTGAACGCCTCACAGTAGAATATATTTTCATCTGATGAAAATATTATGGGTAATATAGCCTCACACAAGAAAAACATAAATTCCTTCGGATATTTCCAAAGCACTTGTGGAAAATGTTTCTACACTAGATCAAGTAATCGCTTTCTTGAAGTAAATATAAGTATTTATTAATTTAATATAATGTCAGTAATCGGTTTATATCTTTATATTATCCATAGAAATGGGTGTGGCATCTTGGCAGGAGTGTTTGATCCCATTGTGAGTGGTTTGTAACTCCTTGACTGGTCACACTATGAGCCAGCCTGGAGGATGCAGACGACCTAGCACACCCACAGTCCCAGATCTGGCATCCAGCCACCTAATGTGGCCCTCAGGAGGCAGCACTGGCTAGATGTGACTGTAGGGAACTGTGTGCCACCTTTCTGGCAGGGTCGGGCTCCCACTGTGAATGTGTTTCCCTTATTAATCCCTGCTGGAGATGTGTATCACTTATCATTCCTTGTAGAATATTTGTATACAATAAGTGAGGTATAGACAAACAAGTGTCAGTGTATGTAAATATATAGGGGGGTTATATATTCTCTTCAGTTGCACAAATTAACTTACACTTAAAGAAAGCAAATTTAGCATTATTTCTTTGATTTATTGTTAGTCTGTTTCCTTGCTTATAAAATTTTTAAAAGTATAATCATCTTGCTATCTACATCAAATTGCTTCAGGTTTGAATATTCTAATAATCAGATAAACTTCTTATGTATATGGCAGGGAGGGTGAGGACTCTGCGCCTTATGAGGCAGAGCTGGCGCTAGTTGACAGGCAGGGATTGAATTTGTGCTTTGGGGTCGGATTTGCTCCAGTGTTTTTTTGTTTTTTTTTTCCGTTTTATCTGCTTCATACTCATTTTTAGGCCCTAATAGCCATTGATCTTGAGCACCTCAAAAACTCAAACAACAGTTACTTATTAGGCTTTATACTGTTACGGTCATTAATGAATTAAAATACTTATCAATTAAACATTCTCATTAACAAAAGAAAAATTCAGAAAAAGTATATTCTAAAATTTTCATCCTAAATATGAAGAAAGCTGATTCTTTTTATGGGTGATTGCACCAAAAATTATTTGGAGAGAAAAAATAAAATTTCTTCTCACATTTTACATTTATTTTGTTTAAAAATGTTCCAAAAATAATTATTCTCTATAATTAAAAGAATAAGCTTTCCAGAAACAAGGACATGAAATAAATTTAAGTTTCGTATACTCAAAATTATTTTGAACTTCATGCTGTGTATCAGGCTAACTTCTTGCTCTTCTGTTCTGAAATCCCAATGAAGTATTATTGGTGTTCAAGACATAGATGTTTTAGCACATATACTAATTATTTTAAAGCCATACTTTGCTTTCTATAAAATTGTCCATAGATTTTTGAATATGAGCAAATGAATGGAAAATATACACATAATCATAAAATGCTAAGACTGGCTAAAGACTGGTCAGAAAGGAAATATAGGATAAGTGTTAATATTCATAGTTACATTCTTAAATATGTATTTTTTTTCTTGAAAATATTATGGGATCTAAAATTAGGGAAAATATATTTTTTACATTGTTCTAAATATTTTTATATAATAACTAAGTTATTGATAATTATTCAACTTGGTCTTCCTCCTCCTCTTTTTTTTTTTTTTTTTTTTTTTTTGCCAATTTTAGAATGAAAAATCATTCAGCAGTTTGCAATAGAATGATTTTTTCCTTGGATCATTAGGTAATTTAAGTAAGTTTTAATAATCGTTAATGCATTAATAGCAATTGTGTCAGCATTAATTGCTTGATTTTCTTATGGTAAATCTAATAATAAAGCAATAATGTTTAGATTACAAAATTCATCATATCTCATTTCGATTGTTATTTAAATAAAACACTTTGGAATAGCAATTTTAATCTTATTTTAGATTTTGTTATATAGGCTATTTTGTATTCAAAAATTTGATTTGTAAAATGTAATTAACACTAAAAAAACAAATTTAAATTAATTATTTATGAACTTTATTTTCTCTTTTTATTTATCTACAGGACTATCAGATCAAATCACTGGCTGTTGATCCACATCGAGGCAGGCTCTACTGGGCGCAGAAAGAGAACCTTGACGTATACCTCAGAGCTAGTGACTGTGCTGGCAGAGGTGTTGAGACTTTACTTAAATCGGTCAATTCCAAAGACTTTCAAGACGCTTCCAGTTAGTATAAATAATTTTTACATCAAATCTGTATAAAATAAAATTATTTTATTTTTATTCTTAAAATTAATACAAGAGACTTACAGAAAGGTGAGTACTTCCAAACGCGATGTTGTGAAGACTCCTAATGACATGCTCGATGCTGTGCCAACAATCTGAAGATCTCAGGGCAGGTGAAGANTAAGTTTGTTCAGATTTCTACACAGTGATAATACATGAGTATGTATAAACACCGGCATACATACACATTGACATAAAGTTTTATTTTATTTGTATTTGGTACAGCTTTTCAGTTTATTTATATATTCAATTAAATATATTCAAAGTCCTCTGTTTTGCTAAATTTTTTCGTAAAGGGATACCTCATGTAGGAAGATGAAAACTTTCTCCAGGAATGGGCTTTTGTCTTCCAGTATTGTTTTCATAGTTGTTGGTATTCCCATTTGGTTTAATTTTGCGTTGTATTTCTTACAGGTGTTGAAGATATGCTCTATGCTGACGGGTAGGTTGCATATCTCACATATTGGTGGCTGTTTTTTAGTGATGAGATGCCCATTGGTTAGACGGGAATGACCAATTCGTATTCTTGTTAAAACCACCTCTTCTCTTCTATTTTCCCTATTGGAGGAGTCCCAAGCTACTGTGTCTGTCTTGATCTCCCGTAACTTATCTGGGGCTTTATTCCTCATTGCAGTCCAGTTTTGATGAATTAATTTATTTAGTGGAGAGAATAGTTCTTGTGGCAAGATGTAACAGCTGGTTAATTCTGTTAGTTCATGGGCTTCTTTTGCTGCTGAGTCTACTTTATCATTTCCGGTGATTCCAGTGTGACTTGGTGCCCACAGAAGCACTACTTTTTTGTGGATGTCTTTTAGTTCAGCAATGTACTGTAGAATTTTGTTAACTATTGGATTATTAGTATCTGGATTGGTAATAGCTCTGATGGAGCTAAGGGAGTGTGCATATTATTATTGTTGTCTCAGTAGCATGGAAACTATGGTGGAGGGATATTTGTATAGCAGAGAGTTCGGCTGAGTAGACACTATTAAGTTTATTTATTTTGAATTTCATGGTGGTCTTATCTGAGTATATTGCAAAAGCAGTTGAGTTATCTGTCTTGGAGCCATCTGTGTAGTAAATTTTGCCTCTGGATATTTTTCTATTGTATCTAAAAAGTTTTGTTGAATTATTGTTTTATTGGTCTCTTGTTTCTTATTGACTATTTTGAGCATTTTAAGGTCAGTAAAGGGAGTAGTGATCTTCCATGGTGGCAGAGAGTGGTGTGAGTGATGTAGCTGAATATTTTTTAACATTTCTATGGGCCTGGACATTCTTATAGCTATTGGGAGAGATGTATTATTAACTCCTGCATATTTGTGACTCAATCTATTATTAAAAGTTGTTTCGTAAGTGGGGTGATTTGGCTGGGTATAGAGTTATGCAATTAGGTCATGACAAAATACCAAATATATTTTGCACAAAATATCAACAAAGATCATCAGCCTTAAAAAGGAATCCAAAAAAATGAAGTTCTGGAACAGAATATCAATAAAAAGCACAATTGAAAATTTTAACAAAACGGTCATGGGGAAGCACAAAATCGAAATCAACCTTTTATAAAATTGCCACTTATTTATTACTGGTCACAAATAGAAATATTAATAAGATAAATAATTAAGCATAAATAAAACACTGGATTAAATTAAGTTATTAAAATAAACTAATCTAGTCATCGACAGCATGTTTCTGTATAACAATAAGTGGCGTCATGATACAGTGACACTTTAGAACACTGTTTCAGAGTTTTCTTGTCTATAACTATTTTTTTTTTTTTTTTNTTTTTTTTTTTTTTTTTTTTTTTTTTTTTTTTTTTTTTTTTTTTTTTTTTTTTTTGTTAACCTCTCTTTCATCCTCTTAGGGTACGGTCATGGAGACAGATCCCCTGAGCTACCCTGGCATTTCAGTAGTTTTGTTATTTATTAAACTCTTTGATTCATTGATATTTTCACATTTTAAAATTTAGAGCTTCAACGCTGGAACTTTTAAAATATTTCATTATCCTCTTCTTAAAAGAATTATAAATTATCTTAAGTTATGCTGGGTAGAAAGAAATAATGATATAAGTTTAAAAAACTGTTGCATACAAGGTTTTTAGGAGGTAACTAGTTGACCATCGAGCTGTGTGAGGAGAGTTAGTCAGGGATTTGGTCTTGAGAGCTGAAGAAATAAAAACTAGTTTGTAAACTAAATTTTTTTTATAAATATTATTTTTTTGTGGTATTTAATCCTACATAAATTTTAAAAAATTTTAGTGTAAGGGAACAGAATAAATTTAAAAAAAATTTAACTGTCCCAGCAGGGACTCGAACCTGGATCTCCTGGTTCTCGGGCCGGTGCGTTTTCCATTTATGCTACAGAGACAAGTCTGATAAGTTATTAAATTCCCCACACTAGTGCCGAGAGTCTAACCTTCGAGGCAGACGAATATATTGTCTTATGCTCGAAGAGCTGACGTTGTCAAGCTGTTTAAATGACTCTCGTTATTTACTTTTAAATTTAAATTTTATAAATATTATTTTTTGTGGTATTTAATCCCACGTAAATTAGTAAATTTTAACAATTTTTAGTACAAGGGAACAGAATAAAAATTCAAACTTATTCCCATTTAGTAACTTATCAGACTTGTCTTGGTAGCGTAAATAGAAAACGCACCGGCCCTGAAAGCAGGAGATCCAGGTTCGAGTCCTGGCTGGGACAGTTAGATTTTTTATTTCGTTCCCTTGCACTAAAAATTGTAAAAAAAAAAAAAAAATTTATTTTTGCCAACGTTTCGACCTTCATCAGGGCAAATGGGGTATAGGGAGAGACTCCTGCTCTACTGTAACTAAATTATGACTGAATGACATTGGATGATACTCATGATTTATTTACCGCAGGGCAGAAATCTCTCTCTCTTTCCATCACCTTATTTGCCCTGATGAAGGCTTGAAATTTAGGCCAAAACATTGGAAAAAATAGTGTGTATCCATTTATGTGGTTTTTCCTCTTTTAAGTGATTCATCAATTATTTTCTTCTAAATTTTGGGCCAGTATAATTTATTTAATACTATTTTAATGAACAAACATTTGGAGTTCAAATACATACATTCATTTCTGTTTATACCTGTTACCTACTTCTGCCTGTTTTATCAGACTAAAAATCTACATGAAGATGTATATTTGTAACAGTATTTCTTTGTTAATATCATTAATGAACATTATAATTATATCTGTTGTATTTTTTTTCATTACACCATCAAGCTTGTGACTTACTTTTTAATTATTTAACAGCATAAAAATAAAATATTATAAACACATTATCTTTTTATTTTTATATATGCCTGGAGGTGAAAAAACACAACTTAAATCCTTTATAATTAAAATATATATGTGTTTAATTTATTAATTAATTTAAATATTAAGAGACTTAATTACTTCATGTGTATTGTAACATATAAAGTAAGAAAAAACAAAGTTTTCTTTTACCATTTCTTCTTCCGGGTTGGACCGTGTCAAATTGGTGTTATTTGCCGAGCTTTCGCACATCATGTGATGGCTTCTTCAGGGCTGAAAAGAGAATGAGAGTTGTAAAAGAGAGATTTTTTTAAATCCGGGTGGTATATAATTACCATATTTATAATTGGTTGACGTCGTCAACGAGTTCTCGACCAAACCTTAGTCTAAACTATATGTTGTTTCCTCATATATATATATGCTTTAAATCTGACAATTTACCAGGTATGCAAGTTTAAAATGTTGTTTATTTCTTAAAATATATACACAGTAATTTAAAAAAAAGTATAATATATTTTATTCAAAGTACTGGCCCTCACTTTCTACACATTTTGTCCATCTCTCGGGCAGTATATGGATACCATTCCAAAAGAATGCTTCATCTTTATTTGAAATCCATTCATCGAGCCATTTTCGTACGTTTTCGAAATTGTTGAAGTGTTGCTCCGCCAATGAGTGTCCCATGGATGAGAAGAGGTGATAATCAGAAGGCGCCAGGTCAGGTGAATACGGCGGGTGGGGTAGGAGTTCCCAACCAAGCGAAGAAATTGTTTCCTTAGTCAATCTGGCTGAATGTGCAGGAGCGTTATCATGCTGAAGAATGACTTTGGCGTGCCTGTGAGCCCATTCTGGGCGTTTTTCGATCAATGCGTGACTCAAATTGATCATTTGTTGTCGGTAGCGCTCGGTATTGACTGTTTCGCCGGGCTTGAGAAGCTCCCGTCTTTTTTGGTCGATTTTCTCGTTTTTGATCAGTAACATCAAAATCACCACGTTTGAATCGTTGAAACCAACGTTCACATGTCTTGACGGTTGGAGCAAGATCGCCATAAGTCTCAACAAAAGATGCCTTTTTCTTTTGATTAAATAAGAAAATCATGACATGCCGCAAATGCTCTTTATTTGGCTTAAAATTAGACATTTTTAACACCAAAGAAAGGTATGATACGTCCACGTAAACGACTTAAAAACAACTGATTTTTGTAAACAAATGACTAACAAACAAAATAGCGTTTAGAGATAAGCAAATCCTTCAATAGGCTAAGAGCGCATTCTATTGGAATTAAAACGACATTTTAAACTTGCATACCTGGTAGTTGAAAGTTTGAAGCTAACTTAAAAAGTAGTTACACATCTGATTGTTTCAATTTCTTACTAGTTATTGTGGATGAAAGAGGCAAATTTTAAAAATAAATATTATTTTTATTGTGGTATTTTAACCCATGTCAATTTTAAACAATCAAATGCAAGGGATAGATAGTCTGGCTTGACAATTAGATTTTTTATTCTATTCCCTTGAGTTTATTTATAGCAAATTTTTAAAATTTATCAATCAAAATAAAGATAATTATCAATAAAGATAATTGAATTCACAAAAAATGTAATGAATACTTTATAAATATTTAATTTAGTTGTGGTATTTTATCCCACGAAAATTTCAAACAATTATTGAGAGGGAATAGAAAATAAAAAATTCCTGGCTGGGACAGATAGTTTTTTATTTTCTATTCCCTCTCAATAATTGTTTGTAATGAATACTTTAACTCACACACAGCTGCATGCTCGCATATACATATATAGTTGTTTACCCACAGCATAAGTATAATACCCATGGTAATGTTGCTGTTGCAGGTCTGGTAGTAGATGTGGAACTCAACCGGCTATACTGGGTTGATACTAAAATTGGTTCCATTCACTATATGGATATCGGGACCAGGAGAAGAACATTACTGGTCCCTGAAGGAGGGGAGTCCCCGCTCTGTATTACCATTGTAACTTCAAGGCTCTTCTATGCTAGTGGAGTCACCAATGCTATTTATAGTGTTGATAAGACCACTGGTCTACAAAAGGCAATTGTGAAGAACAATACTGGTGAGCTAATTATAATTACTTACTAAAATAATAATTTGTATATTATTGGATAGTTTAATTGTCAAATATGTTTTATTAAAAAAATCTATCCATTTCTTAAGCTCCTTTCCTAAAGTCTGTCATGAGACTTCATTAATAAAGAAAATATTGCTAAACATGATGCAAACATGTAGGAATACAATATTTTCAATCCAAAATCCTATATTATAAATGCTTCATATTATGTCCCTACTCTACTACCATCCATCAAGATTTTAATATATTCAAAGCCTCATTTACACCTGCTTCGTACTTTTCTCAAGTAAGCTCATTTCACTCAATCCTTGCCTTTGGCTCCAACCCTCCCCTCCTTATAACCCTCCCCTGTGTTGTTTCTCATAATAATGATTTCCCCACTAAAGCATAAAAACAATGTGTATTCAAAACCCTGGCTGATGAACAACATGGTGTTATGGGCTATAGGTCAACAATAATTAAATTCAGAAATAAATTGAAGTTTATTTATTAAGATAAATGTTTATCATAATAACAGATAACACTTAAACTTACTACCCTTGCTTCTAAGAAATAAATAGACGGAAAATAAAAGTTACTTACAGCTAATTAAATAATATGTACAAATAAATTAAATGTGCTTATTTACAAAGAGACCTCAAAACAATGCTAAATTGTCTGCAGTTACTAGTTACTGACATTGAATATTTTCCTGTCATTGGCACTGCAAGGGTACGCTCTGAGGAAGCACGATCTTACACTGACTCCAGGGCTGAAGGTGAACCACTTTAGCGGCCAAGATGAATCATGAAGCTTTTTCTAATAAAATATTATTTCCTCTTCTAAGTGGAGTGGTGTCAAGTAAAAGCAGGTGACCACCTTCAGTTGGTACTGTCTTATCTCATTACCTCTGTCTTTAAGAATAGGTTCAGCATATAAAAGTAATTTTATATTGAAAAAAAAAATTGAACTAATTTTGAAATCAATGAACCAAAGTTTTATTTTAGTTTTTTCTGAATTGGATATATTTGTATATGTCGCTGGATGAAATAAGCAAGGGGAAGGGCAGATTTGGCAAAGTAACTAATTTTATTTACAAATATGCCAACTTTTATTACATTCTGTTAAATAAAAACATTTAATGTCAATCACATGAGGAGAGAAGCTGACCAGTGGCACCACTCTCAAATACTATTTTTATGTAAAAAAAAAAAAAATTAATTTTAAATTTTGTTTCTGAACAGGTGCTGTGATGTCTCTCAAATTTTACAATCCTCTCGCCCAGACTGGTGGAAATGCCTGTTCACAGAATCGTGGAAACTGCTCACATCTCTGCTTTCCTATCTCTTCCAAGGAGAGGGTCTGCTCCTGTGCTGCTGGGTACACAACTGATCCCTCTGACCCTACCAAGTGTTTAGGCATTGATGAGTTAATAATATACTCCATTAATTGGGAGGTGCGTGGAATTTCCCTAAAAAAGAATGATACCAATGACCAAGTTCTTGGGCCGATTTCAAGAGTCTCAATGGCTGACAGCATTGATTTTGATGCAGGTATTTAAAAATTAATTTAAGTTAAACTTAAAAATTCATGGATATTATGGTATAATGGTTATTATCTTACTTACAAAGTTATATTTTGTTCTTTTAAAAGAAATTTCTCTTTCAGAGAAAAGTTCATTATTATTATTATTANGGTTTCATTATGATTTATATATATTCATCTATATTATCACATAAGACGACAATCAAGTGATAATCATTAACTGCACCTTGTAGAAAAAAAATGTTGGCTTTTGATCCGAAGGTTAGTAATGAAATAGTTCCCTACCTTTACTTTTTTTTAAATAAGTGATAACCTCCTTTTCAACCATTTAGGGCAATGGAGAGAAGGGCTATTTACAGCTTGCCATTCCATTCTAAACATCCATGGTTCAGGAGAAGATTTTATTCGTCGTTAATAGCTTGCCCAGTTAGGGATTTGAACCAGAAGCCCGAGGATTGGATCGCATGAGCTACTACGGTGCTTCTAATCCATGGGACACATTCTATATTTGATCACAAATTGCCTAGTGGTGAAACAACCTTTTTTATTTTTTATGGACATTTTTATCTTTTGCTTATATTTTAGTTATCCCTTATTACCAAAAACGTTATTTGTTTATATATTGTTGTTATAAAACGATACGTTTCTTGAGAAACAATAACTACATTCTATAAATATTATTTTTATTGTGGTATTTTATGCTACATAAATTTTAAACGATTAAATGCAAAATAATAGAATAAAAAATCTAACTGTCTCAGCCAGAGCTCGAACCTTGATCTCCTGCTATCCGGGCAAGCTAATTAGCCATTAACGCCACCGAGACTAGTGAGATAAGTTATTAAATTCCCAGCACTTGTGCTGGAATTTAATAACTTATCTGGCTAGTCTCAGTGGCGCATATAGCTAATGTGCTTGCCCGGATAGCAGGAGATCAAGGTTCGAGCTCTGGCTGAGACAGTTAGATTTTTTAAATCAATTAATGCAAGGGAATAGAATAAAAAATCTAACTGTCCCAGCCAGGGCTCAAACAGTTCGAGAAAGAATAATTCTATTTCCTTGCATTAATTGATTTAAAATTTGCGTGAGATTAAAAACCATAAATAAAATTAATATTTATAAGTTAGATTTTTTATTAAATTCCCTTGCATTTAATTGTCAAAAAAAATGTTTAGTTTCTTGAATTGGTACTCATCGATGAACCAAATTTCCAGGCCTAATTACCACTCAATAACCATTTAACCAGTTTTTCTGCATTGATTTTTGAACCAGGGGATATCACATTCTCACTATTGCCAGAAATGTATTCAATAGAACAAAATAAGGCATTACCGCATAGTTTACTTGAGACTGATATTAAATAAGTAGGAAGTTAGGTATATTAAATAAAGATACTGTTATAGGTCTCTCCCAGTAACTCATTGCTTTCTCAAGAACAAAATTAAAAATAAGCCATGATAAGATAGACCTTAAAAAAACAAAAACAAAAAGACTGATTTTTATCTTTAATTCAATTCTAAATTATCTTTAATTTAATTAATTAAATTCTGTAGCATTTCCTAATTATTTTAATTTAAAAAAGTTACCATTTCATAATTTAAATTGTATTTTTTTCTTTGTCTTTGTTTAAAATATAAAGTATTGCTGCAGGTCTGGCTGTTGACTGGATTGCTGGGAATATTTACTGGGCTGATCCTAAACAGAATGTAATTGAAGTTGCCAAACTAAATGGAAGTCACCGATATGTTGTTGTTCACTCAGGTCTAGAAACTATTCACTCACTAGCTGTTGACCCTATTGCTGGTCTACTTTTCTGGTTTGTAACAGTGTAGTCATATTTATTTTTATATTCGCTATTTATTTTTATTGGAGAGAAAAAGTGAATTTTCCCCCCGCTTTTTTACTGTAAGCGAAGTTACTTTTAACTGTGGGCAAGAGAAGACACCAACTATGCACTAAAATAAGTTTTTATTTTATTTGCAGCTTTTGGGATTGATGGCCCCATCATCCGATTATGGAATCATCAACCTTAATCGCTATTTAGAAACTAAAACTTAATTAAGTGTGAAGTTGGAGTCTTCTCTTTCCCATAATTGTGTTCTAGTATTTCGGAAAATTGAATTTTAGTATTTTAAAAAAGTTATACATTTCAGGATCTCTTGACAGTGGGTATATATATATATTTTTTTTTTCTTTTTCTTTTTCTNTTTTCTTTTTTTTAAAGAAATTTTACTAAATTTTCTAAGTGAGACTTTGATTACATGTATTTGCTTTGCTGATATTGTTTACTAATTAACATGCTTGCCTTAAAATGAGTTATTGAATTCCTTATGTTTTTTACCAAAAATCACAAAACCATGAGAATTAGTTTAAAGAAGGCAGGGCATATTACGGTACCCATAAAAACCAACAGTCAGCTGTGACTAACGAATAGACTAGAAAGTCAAAGATGGTGGTTCAACTGAAAGTTATATGTATAACTAGATATTTTTTTCACATTCACTAACCTACAGCATAGGGGTAGGTTTGCTTAGGCTTCAATTTTATGGGGTGCAACTTTGCTATATAAGTTTGAATTATCTGTTATTACCAACTTACCTTGTCTACCTATACAAGAGATAGTTTTAGAGCTCTCCTTTGTTTTGAATAAATAGTCATCATGAGAATTAGATGGGAAGAAATCTAAAATTGTTAAGAAATAACAATATTTTATCACTCACCAGTATATTCCCTACAAATGCATGGCATAATAAAGAATTTATTTTTTATTTTTAATTGTTATGTTATGTTAACATTGTTCCTTATCTGCAATTTGAACTGTGGAGGTTTTTGGCTTTTTTCTGATTATTATTTCAATCCCTGAAGCAATTTTTGATAGTGCAATAGCAATTGCAAGAGGACGGGGAATGGGGGGTTATAGGTATGATGATAGCATAAATGGCAGAGTAAGTATAAAGATCAAAGAGAGTGAAAGCAGCAAAGGAAAATTGGAAATGGAGGCTATAATGATCATTTAGTTCTTTGATTTTCAGAAACATAATATATGGGCGATATTTGATTCTTGTCTTGTCTGTTTTCGATATGCAGGTGTAGCTAAGGAAGTGTGCATTCAGTCAGGAAGTGTTGTTTTTTTTTTTTATTAGAAAAATTGCATTGCAGATGGGAAAAAATTTTAAAATAACAAAATGAATTTGATATATTAAATGATTTTTGTTTCTTTTTAATTATTATGATTTATTACAGGTCAGATAACTCTAAGCCTCCCTGGATTGCAGCTTCTGGTTTGGATGGATCCAATGTTCACAAGATTTTCAATCTCACAGAAGGCAGTGTAGTCAATGATTTCACACTTGATTATGATGTTAGTAAATTTATTATTACTATTCTAGTATATCTTAGATATACTGCTATAAATGATATGCTCATGCATCACACATTTCAACAACATTCAAACTATTTAAATTATCCAGATACAGTCCCTTTTTATTTAGTATTCAACCCTTAAGTAAGAACTCTAGAGCATTATAGAATTAGGCTCAGATTATTCTATTTTGTTAGTGTATCAATGGAATATTTTTATTTTATAGAAAACTGTTTTATGTGATAGTTTGATTATATACGATATAATACCCCCTGGACCGATTTCAGCCATTAATAAAATCATTCATCAATAAGCAAAAAGTGTAAAAATTTCGATGAGATGTTTAGCACGATAATGCCTAATGAAAAAATAAAGGTGTTTTAGGGATATGATCTGTTGGAAGTCCTACTTGAAAAGATTTTCCAAATTGAAAAAGGAAATGATCCAAAAAGAGAGATCAAAATGAATGCAAAAATTATCGTGGTATTTCCTATGACTTTTCCTTTATCTCAAATCATGCCCATCTCAGTCTGTTTAATATCTAACCTGTGGCAGAGGGGTGACCCTCTCACTAATGAAATACAAGAACGCAGTACATCTTATTTAAAATATTCTCATTTAGTAATAATGTATTTTATACTTCAAATTCTAATGTTTAGTATTAAAAATTATAGCAAAGAGTTAATTATGATTTAAAGGAATATTTATATTATAATTT
>KZ807361.1:82916-100105 GCA_000696205.2 Oncopeltus fasciatus | reverse complement strand
TTAATTTTAAGTGGATAGTTGATTTTTATTATTTTTCTATTTTTAATTTTTTTTTTTTTAAATAATAATTCGTAAGCTTTTTTCTACCAAGTTATTTAATAAAGAATCTTTATATCTAGTCTTAATAAATTATGTTTCATTTTGCAATTTAATTGTCATTCTGCTTAAAAGGACACGAAAAATGATAAGTTAAGATACTGTCTATTATTATCAATTCTATTTTTTTCTTCTTTTTTTAATTTTTCCTCGCTGGAGAAGGGTAATTTTTTTAAACTACTTCATTTATTTTATAAACATTGTAGAAGGCATCTATGAGTTTTAAAAAAACTGATTATTTTTCTATTGACATACTAGTTTGACAAAATATCACAAAGATAATCTCCCCCCTAATCTGGTCTCATTTGTAAACCTATGAGGGTTAGGAATTATTAATTTTAAGTGGTGCTACAACTAATATTTTATTTCATTTTTTAAAGTTTGTCATGTCATTATCAACCAACAATTTTATTAAGCATTAGTATTTTTTTTTAAATATAATTCCTATTATACTAGTGTAATTCCTTTTTTCTACCAAATTATTCAGATGTGTTATCTGAATTAAATATTTTGTATTTTATATTTTTCTTTTCAATGTTAGTCCTGATATTTGTTTTGTTCATCTTAAATCACCCAGTATCAGTTTAATTTTAAATGTCCTAGAATAAAGAGTTTTTTATTTGATATTCAGAAGCTAATTAAGAATTACTTCTGAAGTACAGTAATCACAGGCAATTCATATAACCCCAAACTCTTCGTCTCAGCATAGCCCCTCAATACATTTTAGCTATTAAATAGAGACAACTACACTGAACAGACTGAACTTGCTGTGAATTTGATATCCTTTATGAATAATTGTGTCACTGCATTGGTCTGACATTATATGAATGATTACTATATATTATATGAATAATTACTTGCATTAGCATATGATCTAGATAAAATCAAAAAAAGTTTTACAAAAGGTCGAATTATTAGCTTTTACTAATTCATAATTTTCCCCCATTGTATTTTATTTATATTTAATTTTAACTTATAATATTGATTTTATTATTTTTTTTTTTTTTAGAATGGGGAGCTACCAGTGTTCATGCTATGATGATTATATTCTCCGTCCAGACAATCGAACTTGTAAACTTAATTCTTCATGTAAGTTTTATATATTAACAATTTCAAGCTTCTAGTTCCATTAAAATTGGCATGTAATAATATTAAGACTGCATAGATAGGTTTTTATTTTATTTTATTGTTTTTTTTTAATGGTGTGTCAACCTTTGGTCATTAACGCCTGGGAAATATTATTAGAAGCGGGAAGATATTTTCAAGAAGAAGAAATTCTTAGTCATGGTGAGGTGTAATTTAATGCGAATAGTTATGTGGATGTACATAGTAATTTCTTTTTGCTAGGAAACTATGAAATTTATAAGAAAAAAAATCTAGAGAGAATGGAAAATAAGCATACTAAAAAGCGTCAAAATAAGATTTAATAGCTTGCCCTCTTTCAGAAAGTTCATTACAGAGTCCATGACTTTATCGTCATCCAATAGAATTTCGTCTAGAGTCCCATTTAAGTAATATTTTTTCCTTGTTTCTTATACATAGGTTTATTGTTTCATTAGTAGGCAAAAAAAGTCATTTGAATGGTTAAAAAAATACTTTTTTAATAAATACCTATCCCTTCAAATTTTGTTCTCATTTGTTTCATAAAAGCTACATTTTTTAAAGTCATGGGTTATTTATTTCCTTTATTATTTATTTATCCTTATATATATTCTTTNGTGTGTGTGTGTGTGTGTGTGTGTGTGTGTGTGTGTGTGTGTGTGTGTGTGTGTGTGTGTGTGTGTGTGTGTGTGTGTGTGTGTGTGTGTGTGTGTGTGTGTGTGTGTGTGTGTGTGTGTGTGTGTGTGTGTGTGTGTGTGTGTGTGTGTGTGTGTGTGTGTGCGCGTGCGTGTGTGCGTGTGTGTGTGCGTGTGTGTGTGTGTGTGTGTGTGTGTATATATGTATTATAATTAGTTGGTTAATTTTTTCTGAAAACCTGGTCAATAACTCACCATTTGTGTGTGTGTTATGTATATATTAGTTAAATCAGTCAGTCAAAAATCAAATAAAAACTTTTGTTAATTTTTTAAAGGTATTGTTTTTGTTTACTTATTGTGCTAAATATCAGTTCTGCTTTTAAATATCTACAAATTTAAAATTTTTATAGAGCTAATTCAGCTGAAGTTTTTTAATTGCAGTCACATCTAAAATAAAAAAGGTAGGCTTTGTTGTCTGTAGAGAATTTGTTGGGGTTTGGTCAAGGTTGATGTGATGGAAGTCAGTGTAGTTAGTTCTGTGGTGGTGTAAGTGAAAAGGAGAACTGAGAGGCAATGGTGCCGGCCTAGAGTCTGGTGAGAGGTCTGTGTGAAGTACTGGACATTGGAAAACCCCTGGTTGTGATTAAAGTTCAAATAGTAGAGAGTTTTGACCGTAGGATTTTTATTAGACCATGTAACCAATTAAGACCGAACCCAAACAAATTTTCTACTAATAATCTCCATGGTCAAAAACTCTCCTTTTGAGCTCATTTATGTGGAATCTCTGGAGGAGACAGAACAATAGGGGGGGTGGGAAGAAGTTTTTATATTTAGTCTTAAATAATGTTTTGGAGTGTTAATTTATTTACAGGTTTTATTCTTCTAAATAAAGTATGTTTCATTTTGCAATTTAATTTTCATATTCTCCTCAAGAGGACACAAAAAATGTTAAAGTAAGATAATGTCACATTTTTTTCTTCCTTACTGAATAGGGTTTTTTTTTTTTTTTAACTACACCTATTTTATGAACATTTTAGAAGGCTTCTGTGATTTAAATTTAAAAAAAAAAAAACTGATTATTTTTCTATTTAATATTAGTTTGACAACTCCCTCTCATATAGAGCCAACATCCAAAAATTAAAATATTACTAAAGTAACCTCCCCCTAATCTGTTCTCATTTTAACGCTATGAGGGTTTGGAGTTATTAATTTTAAGTGGTGCTGTTACTAATATTTGAATTCATTTTTTAAAGTTCATCATTTTAATATCAACCAACACTTATAAAGCATTAATCTTGCAAAATTAGTAAAATTGAATTATTAATGTAGGTTTTTAATTTACTTTACTAGATTATGAATTTAATATTGTAGTAATTTACAGGTAACAATTTCAAAATCAAATTAAGAACATTACTTTTTTAAAGAGAAACATTACTTCCTAAAAGGCCCAGCACTTACCAATTGTTAATAAATATATGAAATTACATATATGTAAAAACTCTTTTGTAAGGTCATGAAGACTATTATTTTCAATTATAAGTAGAATAAGAATTCTAGTACTTATTTATATACACACACTTTATTTTAAGGTATATGTTTAATATTAGGGCCAATTTTATTTAAGCTTAATTTAACCCATACAGCATTGTCTAAACTAATCTTACAGATTTTTTTTTTTTTTTTTTTTCAACTTCACTCATTTTTGCTCTATTTTTTTCAGTGACTCCTATTAAATTGATCTTCTCAAACAAATATTATATTCGGAGCATAGAGCCTTCAGGTCAGACCGAAGTACTCATTGGTAACCTCACTAATGCTGTGGCACTGGACTTTGATTCTGTGGAAGAGTGTATCTACTGGTCTGATGTCACTGCTCTCCGCTCCTCTATCAATCGATACTGCATTGCTCAACGTCAACTAGAGGTATGTCATATTATATTTTCAATTTATCACATCACTAATATTTGTATACTCTAACAGTCTTTTATATTTCTTCCTTCATGTTTTATCATGAAGGCAATAGCATATGATTTGATTTAAAAACTTATTGAGTCTGAAATGAACCTATTGATTAAGTTATATGCCTATCTCTATCCCTTAAAAAAAGCTAGAAGTTACTTAGTGAGTGATTTATGGTTTCGTATTACTATGATTTTTCATCAATTTATGTTTCACACAAATTTTTTAGTAGCAACTTAGTTTCTTGACCTAAGTTTGTGTCTTAGCTGTAAAATTTATTTATTTTTTTTATTTTTTTTTAAATAATGTCTTGTGATTATTTCTTGCGGTAAAAATATATTAGATGGAATTCTTCTAAGTTAAGCTTCAACCTAAAAGTTTTTGTCATTCTTAACAATTATTTTATCAATAAATTCAAATAGTGGTGGTTCTGTGCTGCTAATATTATTTAAAATATTACAACAAGTAAGCTTAATCTTTTAGATCAAATGCTTAATTTCATTATCAGAGAATTCTTTCACTCTATCACTCTCCCCCCCCCCTTATTTCTTCTGAGAATTATATGGGATATTGAGAGAGAATCTGATGACCTTTATTTAGTATCTTTTTGCGTAAGTCTAGATGTGTCTTTGTTAGAAAACATAAGGCTTTGTTTCTGTAAAGATTCATTTTGCTATCATGTTAACATTTATTTAAGTAATCATTATTTATATAGAATTAAGCATCTAAAGCCTGAGACACATGAAACTAGTAGAGCTAGTAAATAATTTTTAATTTAAAAATGTGTCTTGTTTCAAAAATGTTCATTAATATATTATTTTCTAACAAAACTAATATTTATATCCTTTTATTCTTAACATAATTATTCAATTTTGATCACTGGAAAAATGTAATCTTAATTATTGGTCTTAAATTAAGTATTTAGCTATATATGGATTGATTCCAGACACTACATTCCGGAAATCTCCAAAATCCAGATGGACTGGCTGTAGATTGGGTTGGTCGAAATTTATACTGGTGCGATAAGGGCTCTGATACAATTGAAGTGTCCAAACTCGATGGCCGTTTCCGGAAGGTTCTTATTCGGAAGGGTCTTCTTGAGCCGAGAGCCCTCTCTCTTCTTCCAAGCGAGGGGTATGTTTTTAATATTTAATTATTTTAGAGTAAGTATATTTAGATAAATTAGTGTACTTCATTTATATTGTTGTGATATTTTTGCAATGTAATTGTGTAATAGTCTTAAGCTCTTCTGACCTGTTAATAAAGTTTTTTTCTGAAGAAAGTAGTGTATTACTTCAGTTTGTAACAAATCAATTATATTAGCAAAATAATAATCAATTATATTTATTGTGAAATAGACATAGTGATTTGTGAGAAAAGGTCTTAATGTTTATTTTAAATATATAAATCAAATTGAAATGGTTTAATGATATTAATAGAGTATATAAATTATGAATGGCTATATTCATCTAGTTCATTTAAATTCTTATTTATACACCTTCGAAAATTACCTTAAAGCGAGTATATTAAAATTGTATTGCTGCCCAAAGGATGTTTGTTTCTATTGGTTGACTGGAATAAAATACTCTAATGGACTGGAATTTAAAATATTTTTTAATTAGCAGCAGTAAAATTGTTGTTTCAATTGCTAAATTAACTTTTTATTGTCTTCAAACAATTGATTTTTTGTTTGAAATCAATTGATTGTTTGTTTTCAAATTTCCAGAAAAAATTTCTTAAATAAAGGGATAGTTGTTAAAAGACTCTTCTGCTCTTTGTTACCGATGAGTTACATCAAAATGAAGTCACACTTAAATGTGACCTCTCACTATTGATTTCTGATGCTTTTTATACACTTCAAGGTAACTGCTCTTCCTCCTGTAAAATTAAAGCAGATATTTTGTGTATATAGATCTTATAGTTATAAAATAAAAAGTTTTTTATTTTTTTTAAATAACCTTGAATCTTTAAATAAAGTTATCTAATTTCCTAAAATCTACTCCTCCCACCGATGATATATCAAGAAGAGGGTAGAGAGGGATCTCCACCCCCTCTTAAGAGTTGTTAAATGTCTCACTCCTTAGGATGACTATTATTGGAAGTCTAGAGAAAATTATTTTAAAACATTGAGCTGTGTAGCCCCCAGGATTGCTTTTTTAACATTCATTTTTCTCTGGCAAATCTGCCTGTTATTGATATATTTCAAGTGCTAATGATCTCTTTATTTTTAAGTGAAATCGATTTTATGCAAGTGGAACAGTTTTAGATGTTTGTTTTAATCATTGTTACTTATTTATACATTTCTATTTTAATTGCATCTCAAATACACCTGGAGAAGAATAAAATAGAAGTTATTCTAGACTATGTTATTAACTTTACTGAATTCACTGGTATGGGAATCTCTGCTTTTCAATCATTTCAAGATAAATTAATGTGAATTTAGTAAAATACTTCTAAAATTCTTCTTTTCGAATTATCTCAAGAGTTTAAATGTAATTCTCAAGTCTAAATTTTCCACTGTTGGCTATTCATTTCTTGTGCTTATTTAATTAAATTTTATTTTTATTTCTGATATAACTTGCTTTGTTTATATTGTTTTTCTATTTTAGTTAATTTAATTTATTAGGTCTTATTAGAAAGTATTCCATAAATTGAATTTTTTTTCAAACAATTAATGAGAGGGAATAGAATATAAAAAACTATCTGTCCCAGCCAGGAATCGAACCTGGATCTCTTGCTATCCGGGCCGGTGTACTTGCCAGTTATATTACCAGGACGCGTTAGTTGTCTCATTCAATTCCCTCTACACTAGCAAGAGCCTAGAGGGAATCGAATGAGACAACTAACGCGTCCTGGTAGTATAACTGGCAAGTACACCGGCCCGGATAGCAGGAGATCCAGGTTCGATTCCTGGCTGGGACAGATAGTTTTTTATATTCTATTCCCTCTCATTAATTGTTTGAAATTTACGTGGGATAAAATACCACAACCAAATTAAATATTTATAATGAATTTTTTTTCATTTAATAAAGATTAATTTATATATATAATTGGCACTTGTAGATTAATTTAATCATAGTCATTTCGGTTTTTTTTCTTTTATCATTACTCATCACATTATATGACATTTTAACATGAATTCATTTATTTTAGAGGTAACTAACAAACTAAGCTTTATGAGGAGAGGTGAGTCAGGGATTCGGTTTTGGGAGCTGAAGAATACTGATTTGTAAACAAAAAGGTTTTTTTATTTTCGCCAACTAAAATTAAAATGAAATATGACAGATGATTGTCATGGATTTAGTTACAGTTGAGCAGGAGTCTCTCTTCCCCATCACCCCCTTTGCCTGGATGAAGGCCTGAAATTTAGGCCAAAACATAAAAAATAAAAAACCTTTTTTGTTTACAAATCACTTTTAAATTCTTCAGCTCCTAAGACCTTGAAATCCCTGACTAACCTCTTCTTATTTATTCATTTTATTTCCAATAAATATTTATTGTTTGAACATTAATTTTAATATTTAAAATATGGTGTTGTTTTGAAGGGGAAAAAAAGTGATTTATTTATTTGTCATAGATATATGTTTTGGACTGACTGGTCTGAGAACCCTCACATTGGTAAAGCGGGGATGGATGGTAGTGATCCACGTTTCATTGTCCAAGAGGGCTTAGGTTGGCCAAATGCTCTTACTATTGACTTAGAATCAGAACTGCTTTTCTGGGCAGATGCTCGTGAGGACTACATAGCATGTGTCGACCTTGAAGGCAGAAATCGAAGGACAATTCTCTCTAGAGGTAAGAAAAGGACAGCCAAGCAGTAATTAATCATGGAATTCATAGCCATCTGTTATATACCATTAACAATTGAACTAATTTTTTTTTCACTTAATGGATAGTTTTTAATAGTTTCATTCTAAATCATGCTATTTTCTTAAGTTTACATAAACAATTTTATTGTCTTTTATTATTTGTTCCCAGGACTCAGTCCATCTGTGAATCTTCATCATGTCTTTGCAATAGCTGTTTCTGAGGACTCTATATATTGGACTGATTGGGAGACTAAGTCTGTCGAAAGGTTAGTTATTATCTTGATTGAAATAATGATCATAGATAAACAATAAGCACGCCGGCCCAGATAGCAGGAGATCCAGGTTCGATTCCTGGCTGGGACAGATAGTTTTTTATATTCTATTCCCTCTCATTAATTGTTTAAAATTAACGTGGGATAAAATACCACAACCAAATTAAATATTTATAATGAATTTTTTTTCATTTAATAAAGATTAATTTATATATATAATTGGCACTTGTAGATTAATTTAATCATAGTCATTTCGGTTTTTTTTCTTTTATCATTACTCATCACATTATATGACATTTTAACATGAATTCATTTATTTTAGAGGTAACTAACAAACTAAGCTTTATGAGGAGAGGTGAGTCAGGGATTCGGTTTTGGGAGCTGAAGAATACTGATTTGTAAACAAAAAGGTTTTTTTATTTTCGCCAACTAAAATTAAAATGAAATATGACAGATGATTGTCATGGATTTAGTTACAGTTGAGCAGGAGTCTCTCTTCCCCATCACCCCCTTTGCCTGGATGAAGGCCTGAAATTTAGGCCAAAACATAAAAAATAAAAAACCTTTTTTGTTTACAAATCACTTTTAAATTCTTCAGCTCCTAAGACCTTGAAATCCCTGACTAACCTCTTCTTATTTATTCATTTTATTTCCAATAAATATTTATTGTTTGAACATTAATTTTAATATTTAAAATATGGTGTTGTTTTGAAGGGGAAAAAAAGTGATTTATTTATTTGTCATAGATATATGTTTTGGACTGACTGGTCTGAGAACCCTCACATTGGTAAAGCGGGGATGGATGGTAGTGATCCACGTTTCATTGTCCAAGAGGGCTTAGGTTGGCCAAATGCTCTTACTATTGACTTAGAATCAGAACTGCTTTTCTGGGCAGATGCTCGTGAGGACTACATAGCATGTGTCGACCTTGAAGGCAGAAATCGAAGGACAATTCTCTCTAGAGGTAAGAAAAGGACAGCCAAGCAGTAATTAATCATGGAATTCATAGCCATCTGTTATATACCATTAACAATTGAACTAATTTTTTTTTCACTTAATGGATAGTTTTTAATAGTTTCATTCTAAATCATGCTATTTTCTTAAGTTTACATAAACAATTTTATTGTCTTTTATTATTTGTTCCCAGGACTCAGTCCATCTGTGAATCTTCATCATGTCTTTGCAATAGCTGTTTCTGAGGACTCTATATATTGGACTGATTGGGAGACTAAGTCTGTCGAAAGGTTAGTTATTATCTTGATTGAAATAATGATCATAGATAAACAATAAGCACGCCGGCCCAGATAGCAGGAGATCCAGGTTCGATTCCTGGCTGGGACAGATAGTTTTTTATATTCTATTCCCTCTCATTAATTGTTTATAGATAAACAATTTTTTTTATTCACTTATCTTTATAATATTTTTTTTTTTACATCTACAGAAGTAAATACTATTATCTTAATAACAATTTTATTTTATCTGAAGATAAAACTAATATGTTATCTCATTTTTTTTAAAAAAAAAAAAAAAAAAAGAAAAAAAAAATATGTGACAGGATTTAATGTATATTAAGAACAAATTACTTGATATCTTAATAAAGTAATTACAATTTTACACCCATAGCCACAATTTTGCAGCTTACATTTATAAATAAAATAAATACTGAGAACATGTTTGACACTACATACTTTTTATATAAATTTAATTTAATTTTTTAATTTACTAATGCTAGCACTGAACTCTGTTTATATATTTTAAATCACAAAGTACTCCATCAAAATCTGATGTCACCAATTATAAAATTAAAAAGTTTCAAGTCAAATAACCAACTTTTTATTTAATCACTGCCTGCATGAAATGGTCTGTTTCTATGTTCTACGTGATCTTTATTTGTTTTTTATTTATATTCATTTTCTTATTTCAATTGCATAATTAATTCATTACACAACTTATTAAAATTCTAAATTCTAAATTGCTTATTATGTCTGCAATAATGGTTTACTAATTTCTCAGTATCTGTCCCAAAATTGGCTGTTTTTTTTCTATAATTTTGGTTATGTATATTGATGATAGGGTGTATCTTGAGGCAATTTTATTTTCTGTCTTTAACATTTTGGGGGTTTCAAAATTAAAAGTATGTTGATATTTTATTCCATGCTAGGTTAAAGCTGTTCTGTAATTATACTTATGTTTTTTTAAAAATAATTTTGTGTTGTTACAACTTCTTATCTAAAATTCTGCCTTGAACCTATGCATTTCTTGCCACAATCTTTACAATTTACTCGGTATATAACATTTCCTTCCAGTAAGGGTATTTTGTCATTCATTTTACTTATGTTGTTTCTAATTTTATTTTTATTATGTTTAGCAAATTTTATATAAATGTGGTCATACTCTTTTGACTTTGATTATTTGGTTGATCAGTTTGTATATATATTTTATTTTAAAGGAAGGGTTCATAGGTGTTTTATTGATCAACCTAATAACCTAAGTCTAACTTTCTTAACTGTTCTAACCAAACAGTAAATTTTAAGATAGATATTGGAAAAATAAGAAATCATTATGCAACTTAAAATTTAGAATTTTGTAAATTACTTTATGTATTTATTGTGAAATTTAAATAGGAAAATCAATATATATTCATACAAACTTTAATCAGATTAAGATCATATAGATAAAAACTTTAAAACACAATTCATTTCATAAAGACTGACTATATAAAAGATGGTTATTGGAAATAAAATACTAGTTTTTAATTTTATAATTGGTAACATCATATATTTATGGAGTAGTTCATGATTCAAAATGTATAAAAAGAGTTAAGTGCTTGCATTTTAAATTAAATATAAAATAAACTAATAAATGTTTAAAAAAATTAAATTAAATTNTTTATGATTATTAACAATGTTCTAATAAACTGATTCTAATATTATTTCTTTCAGTTCTTTCCGAAATAATGAGAATTTTCTATCTTCCAATTAAATTCTAACATAAAACAAATTCAAGTATATCCATTGATTTTTAGATTCAATAATTTATTATTATTATTTTAAAAATTAAATTCAGTTTTTAATGCCATTTTTACTTTGGATGAATTTCTTACTTTTTGTGTGCTGTATTATAATTTATTGTGTTTAAATTATATTAAACAAATTTACTTGTCCAAGAGGCATGAAATAGTTTTCTGGATAAAGATGTATTATTATTGGCTTCAGGTGCGATAAATTTGGCTATCCTGGGAATGGTGTGGGATGCAGTCGACTCATCTCGATGATCCATAGGCCAATGGACATACATGTTTTCCATCCAACTCGTCAACCAAAGAGTAAGTGTATCAATTATTTTGAGCTATAAATATACTTTGTCTGCATATAATAGCTTATAGGAAAATTATCAATGAGGTATGACTGTTATATTATTTTTATGTATATTATATATTCAAATTAAACCTATCTGATAAATTATTAAGTCTTACCTGAGTGATATTATCTCTGGTAATTATAATAATTTATATTATAATAGCCTGAGATAATATTTGGTTGCAATACAAATTGTACTTATAGTGTCAGGGTTGGTAAAAATTTTAAATTTAAATTAATTAAATCCTATAAAATAATCTAAATTGTATGTATATAGTTAATAAACATTTATTCTGCCCCTCATGAATGACAAATATCTTATGCTGTAATTTTAGCAACATTTTTTTAAAGTACTTTTTCCCTTCAAAAATAACGACCTAAAATGTCAATAAATTGTGCAAAAGTTACTCCAAACTTGAAACAAACACAGCAACAAGTACATAGTAAATTGTGTGTTGTTTGTTTCATTGTTAAATGAATTTCACTGTTACTGTTTACTTCTCATGATCCTCCTGTCTAGTTTTTAACAATCTTGCCCCCAATCTCATATTGCATTCACATGTGGAAAGGGTGTGAGGCCACAAACACCCCTTTTGCTAACAGTAAGCCCTGCCTGATGTATCATTTGACACAGTAATTGGGAGCTTTTGTGTCCCAAGTTAAATGTCCTGGGGATCCGGGATCCTTACATTTTTAATGTCTCCATAAATTCTAGGAAGTGGTTCTTGATAGGAGGCTATCATGGGATCTGAAGCTCCAGACTCAGCAAGCTTATATATCACTCAAGTTAGAACATCTAAATTTTCTTCTTATTTTGGCTTGATCAATTGCAAAGTTACTTGTGATGATATTGCCAAAATTTGGAATGGCTTTTGACAGGCCTAATGAAATTATAAAAGCTTCCTATTGTGTTAAAACTAGTGGGAATGGCGTGGTTCAAGGTGGTTCATGTCTTAGTGGGAGCTGCCTAGGCCTAATGTGCTAGTGGTTTGAGATTGTTGAATTTTCAGGTACTTCCATTGAAGGCACTAATTATTTTGAAAATGATAACTTAAATTTAGTTACAAGACCAAAAAATATTTTAGAAAAAGAAAGTAAACCTTTATATTTGAAACATATTTTTTCAATCATAATACAATTTTATTGATGATAATAATAAATTAATATATTTCTAAATAATGAATCTATAATTGACTTTTATAATTGCAAAAATAATATCTAAAAATTATTTTGTTGGTTTTTCAGTGGAGAAGAACCCATGTGCAAGAAATGGTGCTTGTGACACACTCTGCCTTTTAAGACCAGGTGGAGGGCATACTTGTGACTGTCCTGAGAACTATGTCCTTGGTGGTGATCAGCGCAAGTGTGTCTCCAATTGCAGTCATGCACATATAGAATGTAAAACTACATACAAGTGCATTCCTTTCTGGTGGAAGTGTGACACACAGGTGAGAGACAGTTATGTATTTTTAATTTAATTAAATTTCATATTATATAATAATTTCTATTGATTGACTAACAAGTCAAGTAACTTAATTTTATTGTATTTAATTTATTTAAACACACTTTTTTTTGTTTATGCATACAGTGTCATAGGCACGCATATATATTGAATTATACATACTTTTAATTTCAACTTAATTTAGCACTAATCAGTGCACAATATTTTTAGTTAACCTGTCTTTAGCTAATACAAATAGATTTGACGGTTTCCCTACACTTGGACATGCAACATATAGTTGTCCATGAGAAAAACATGGATTTTCTAAATCTAAACCACAAATGGACATTGTTTGGCCTTGAGATTTATTTATAGACATGGCAAAAGCTAAACGAATTGGAAACTGTAGCCTTTTGAAGGGTATGGTAGAATCTGACGGTATCATTGGAATACGTGGCAACAGGACCACTTTTCCTTTAAACTTCCCAGTTAAAATGGTTGCTTCAAGAATATTTCCGGTGATCTTTTTGATGACCAAACGCGTACCGTTGCATAATTGAGGTGGATTCAAATTACGTAGGAGAATAATAGGGGAACCAATCTTTAATCGCAGATTATGTGGTGGCATTCCAGGTATATCCAGTGAGTTTAAAAATTCAACTGGAAAATTTACACTTTCATTTTCATCAACAACAGTATCGATTGATTTAAAAGACATCAGATCGCCTGGTAACAACTGTTGTATCTGGAAGTTAATTTCGTCAACATCAACATTTTTGGCTGCCAAAATCGCCCGATGACTGAGCCAGTCATGATTCAAGTAATTATTCTGTATATCCGGAAAAATACTCTGAATCAATTCATTTTTTTCCTGAAGAACAGTGCAGAAATTGTCTGGCAGTTTAATGCATTGCGTATTTGGTTGCATTTCTATTTTACCGTTCCCAATATCTAGTAATTGTTCGGAGAATATTTGTGCTGATGGATCATTTTGCAATCGTACGCGCATGTTTATGGTCAATCGAAGAGTTTCAACACTTCGCCATAAAAATGATTGTTTCAAACATGCATTAATCTCATCTGCGAAAGTAGAGCGAGGTATAACCGGTAAGGTCTGTCGGAAATCACCAGACAAAAGTAAGATAGCACCACCGAAAAGTTTATTATTGCCGTTTAAATCTTGTAGGGTTCTATGCAATGCTTCGAGTGAATATTTGTGAGCCATTGTGCACTCATCCCAAATTATTATTGAACTCTTCCGCAACACTGCAGCTATTCCACTAATCTTTTTTATGTTACATATTGCATTTGGTTTATTATGAATGTTCAATGGCAGCTTGAATGTTGAATGTGCCATTCGCCCACCATCTAGCAAAGTAGCCGCAATGCCTGACAATGCAACTGCCAATGCGATTTTCTGTTGCGACCGTACTTTGGCAAGAATCAACGATATCAAAAATGTTTTACCGGTACCACCTGGTGCGTCCAAGAAAAAAAAACCGCCTTGTTCAGCAGCAACAGCCAGCATAATCCGATCATAAATAATTTTATGTTCTGCTGTTAGTAATGGCTCACTGTTCACGATAATTGTTGCTAAATTACCATGGTCATATTGTTTTTCTCGTTTTAAATCGGTGTTGACTAAGTCGGTGGCTGGACGATCAGGTGATGGTATACCATAATGATGAAGTGGTAAATTTGAAATTAAAACACATAAATCCTGGATCAACACTAATGCTTCATTATACATATCTGGCGTATAATCTATGTTTCGGCATTGATCTGTTTGTCTTATTCGATGCAATATGTCCTCAGTCATACAATTTTTATATTTTTCCCACAAATTTTGTGCTTGCGATGGATAACATGTCGTCAAAATAATTGCAAACAGCTGACGAATGTTATTGGGTGTTGATGTCAACGCAGCATCAGCAAGCGTTAAGTCCCAATGGTCTTCTAGCAATTGCAGTTCACGACATGCATCTTGGTATGTATTGAATACTCGACCATTAACTGTTCGCAGAAGTTCAAAAGACGTTGGTCCATTCACCATGGAACATTCACTAATAACAAACGTAAATAGAAGCACTCACGTTGCTTTGGATGTACCGTGTAAAGTCGCCCCTATGTCTTAGCTTTAAATATGCCTGTAATGGAAGGATGTGGTTTTCCTTGTTTCCGTGGCTCCCATTTTTTTAATGGATTTGTTCCATGTAAAATAACGTGGAACATCAGCATATATCGATGTCTTTGCGAACTGGCCAAAAATATCAGATTTTTGACACAATGTAAAAAATTCAGTTAGTGTCATTTTTGGAGCCTCAAGTGCACGTTGAAGAACATTTTCTTCAGTGAAGTATACACGTTGACCGTTTTCAAGATGTATTGCTAGATGCTAGACAGAAGGATCTCTTTCGTGTATGGGAAAGCTAAGAATATGCCAAATAGCTTCATTACTGCTAATGTATCTGTCATTTGGTATCGTGCTATTTCGTCATTTTTATTTATGTTTTGTACTTCAAATATGGCCAAATCACTGCCTTTGTTTACATACTTACAAATGTACTTAATTGATTTTACAGAACTGCAAAGCTCAACATTGATATGAGCTTCATAAGTTTTTAAAAGTAATGGTGAGTATGGTACCACCCACTGATTATCAAATTCTACTTGATTTGGATAATTCGGCAATCGCATTGTGAATGTGTGGCCACCATTCGCAGTATTTCTGTGGCGATACATTGGATAACCGTCAATACCAAGTGTCATTGGTATGCGGCTTTGGAAAATTTTTTTTACATCTTCCATTTTCCATACATGGTGACGTCATGTTGAAAGCACCACACGGCCCATGGATCATGTGTTTGGTAACAATATCAAATAATTCTTGATCAATTAATGGGTCTGGAATTTCGGCTGAAATTATTTGATCAATTTCTTTTGGACGAATTTTATCTTGAAGCCAAATTAAAATGTGCGCATGAGGCAAACCTCGCTTTTGCCACTCAATGGAATACAGCCAACAACGTGTGATACCAAAAACTGAATATTTAACAATCAAATCATTTAAGGATTTCAATTTTTGTTTGAACACACGCACAGTTATATCATGACGATGAATTGCTTGTTGTCCTGGTAATAGTAAAGTTTGTATCTATTTCCAATTCGGATTACATGTGAGTGTAATAAACAAATCCGGTCGACCGTAATAACATACGTAAGTCATCGCATCTTGTATGTATTCATGCATGTTCCGTGGACTGCCGATGTAGCTTGAAGGTAAAATGAAAGCATTGCCGATGTCATTGGCATCGATGTTCCCAGCAACAGCATCTGGTAAGTGAATATATTCTTCCGATCGTAATTTAGCCTGGTTGTATCGAATAAATCGCAAGCGTTTGCTTTCAACCTTTCAAACATATCAACAATGTATTGATGGAATAGCTGACGATATTGTGGAATATAGTTGTCCTGATTTAGTCTAACCATCAATCGGTGTGCGAAGTAGTTCATTGAACTAACTTTCTTATTTCCATAAGCACCTGAAAAAAATTTAAAAATAAATGCAATACGAAATTAAAATCCGTACATACAGTAGGAAAATAAATAGTTATTTGTCAAATTTACCGGTATTTGGATCACATTGTTTGATGTTAAGGTGATATTCATTTTGTCCTTGCCAAAATATTAATGGATATTGTAGTGCCTCATACGAACGGTGTAAATCCGAAATCGTACTGACAGTGTTGTCTCGCCGAGTAATTTTTATAGCTCTGTTGTCAACTGGATCACCAACCATAATAACAGCAATCTCATCTGGAGCGTTGAATCTGCCAGCATGTTCACCTAATGTTACTTCGTCGGCTTTTATGACGATTTGATAGTTGTCATTTTGCAATCGTGGCGAAACTCTTTTAATCAATCAATTTAGTTGAGTCTGATCTTCTAAAAAATTTTCCAGCAACATCACAATTGCTCTTTCCTCTCCTTGTTCAATGAAATTATACTGGCACCGAGTCGTCACGCGCTCTTCACAATTGCCCATAAAATGGAAAAGTAAAAACGATTGAATTTCACTGTATTTCGTGTACTACAAAATAAATTTAACTTATACTTTAGTCCCAACAACACGTAGTGGTTATGCTATTAAATTGTAGCTTATATAATACGTTTGTAGGTTAAACATAGCAGCGCCATTTATTAATTGTGTACTCAATCCAGTCAACAGATGTCAGCATCTGTTAAAATCATTTGGAGCTAACAAATAATAGGCAAATAATTTGCTATAAAATAATATTGCGACCATAATTTAAAATATAAGCTATCCTATCTTTCAAGTTGGATCAAACCGCATGGTGTGCAAATTAGGTTTAAATCGGTTAAGTAGTTTAGGAGTCCATCGCGGACAAACAACGTGACACGTAATTTATATGTATTAAGATATATATATATACATATAAGTTAATTTCGTCAACATCAACATTTTTGGCTGCCAAAATCGCCCGATGACTGAGCCA
>KZ807361.1:68934-82462 GCA_000696205.2 Oncopeltus fasciatus | reverse complement strand
GAGAGAGAGAGAGAGAGAGACAGTGAGAGAGAGAGAGAGAGAGAGAGAGAGAGAGAGAGAGAGAGAGAGTGAGAGAGAGAGAGAGAGCCCCTATTTTGTAATTATTTAAGTATTTAATCATTTTATTAATAAGTACTGATCCCTATTTTTTTAAACATCTACTTGTCTTAATGGAATTGTTCCTTCTTGTTTGTATAATTTTTTTAAAATAATCAATTTGATCTCCCACAGAGAAAGTTAGCTAAGCTTTCTCTTCTATGATAACTAGATTTGTTAATACATTTCAAGATGGCTAGTATAACTTCACTTAACCTTTTACTGCAAACAAAAAGGTGACCACAGATTTAAGATGCACACAAATTATTCTTTGAAGCCTCATTCAAAAAATAATTACTACTATATGAAGGGTATATTTGTATTTTATATTGATGAGGATGACCCTCAAATGCAACAACAACTTGCAGGTCAGTTGCAAGAAACTATCTAGATTCGTTTGAAAGTCATGAGAAAGATATATAAGGTTATATAGTGGGTATCTTTCCAAATGATTGACAGGTAGCAGGAAGCTCAATAAAATTCTTGGCATTGCTGCTCGCTTACGAAGGAGTGATTTCTTCTTCAAAGTGTGACTGGTAATAAAAAGTAGGTTTATTTTAAGAATCCTAAGCATAAAAAATCATGGGTAACTTCAGGTAAAACATTGACATCAACCACAAGGCCAAATCGCTTTGGACAGACAGAAGACTGATCTACTCTGAGCTGCTGAAATTTGGAGAAACTGTTAACACAGAATGCTACCATTAGTAACTGAACAGTGCTTCACTTCTTACAAAGATGTATGAAAATAACTTAGTAATCGTTTTGACTCCAAAGAGAAAAAGTTCTTTTGGTATAGAATCCACAAATTAGTGGGGAAAAAAAGGGCAGATCTTTGAATGAAATTCTAAGAAATTCTGTGTATCTGTTTAGCACAATAAACATATACATTCTACTAGAAAATTTTCATGTGTACACTCTTGGTATAGAGATCTACCCTCTCTCTCGATCTCTCTCTTTAAAATTGTTTAAAGGGATTAGTGAAAATTGATATTTTTAATTAGCTGTGTATATTTTCTATCAATGGTTCTGATTAACATGTTGCAGAATGACTGTGGTGATAATTCTGATGAACCTGATGACTGCCCACCATTTAAGTGTCTACTTGGTCAGTACCAGTGCAATAACACACACTGCATTCATCCGGCTCAGGTCTGCAATGGACAGGATGATTGTGGTGATCATTCTGATGAACTCAACTGTGACAAGGTGTGCTTTCTTTCAGGGCTCTGCTTCCACAGCAGAGTATCTTTTAACTTTCTTGCATTTTTTTAATATAAAATTCTGTTTTCCGAAATTCATGATTTGAACTTCTGTTCATACAATAATAATTTAATTTGCAGTATAAAGCTTTTATTAAAAACTTAATAAATAAATACTTTTGATTTATATGAAAATATGGTCTGTATATTAAGACCATATAAGTCTCTATATATATTAAAAGTATGTGTGTGTATAAGCTTCTTTTTTAAAACCATTATCCAATGGTTATTATTATCCAATCATCCGAGTTTGTTAATGAGAGGAAAGAGGTGGACCAAAAATATCTTTAAATAGAGAGTTTTTTGACTGTAGATATTATTATTAGATGATTTTAGTTGGGGTTTGGTAAAGGTAGATCCAAAAAAATACAAATTTAAAAAAAGTGTATTTTTTTAAAGATTATCTGCCTATGTTTCGGCTTACATTGTAAGCCATCTTCAGGGCTGTAGAAATACAATGTCATGAGAATACAATAATAATTCACAATATTATATTATAAACCTCTATTGACCACCTCAAGAGAATTAAATACGCTAAATAAAATGATATCTGATCGATGATTTGTCATTGTATTCTTTTACCTAGTAAGAGTACATCAGCCTTTAACATGGTTAACAGTTCTTATCAGTGACTGCTATCATTGTTAAACCTTTAAATGAATCTTAACAGTAGTATTAATGTTATCCCATTTTATGGAGAAATGTTAAGCTTGTCTAAGTCAGCTCAAGAAAATCAGCCCTTCTNATATACACACACCCACCCAAGTAATACAATCTAAGGGAAGTAAAAATGTTTTCTTGAATACTTGCTAATCATATCATAGCTTAGCTACAGCTTTTATTTTAAACTGGTTATATTAATAAATAGAACATGTTTTATTAAATTAAAAAAAGAATGAAAAATAAGTTGATATTCCAAATAGGTCTTCCATATTTCTATTCCATAGATGATTATGCTTACATAAATCAAAACTAAATTTAATGGATATAATGGATGGACTGAAATCATATTGCGTTCATTTTTTAAATAATAGCAGCAATACATGCATATAATGTTAATTTTCTATTTGATATAAGTGTAGTAAATTAATTACATATTTTATCTATTATTTTAGATAGTTTAAGCATTCAAATGCTATCATTAATTACACTGAACAACAAAGTTTTTGTTTCGGGGTTGAAATTAGCTGATTTTAATGTATTTCCACATGTTAAAACCGAAAATGACCATAAAAATTATATATTAGCTCTTGTTTTCAAGACATAGTATCATTCTATTATATATATATTGAGTTTTCAACAAATGAAATATTTCGTCACCAACAGTTGGTATACATGTTTGTTTACATAACACCCCTCTCATCAGCTGTTCATAAGTAGTAAACATAACCTTTGCGAGTTTGTCAATTGTACGCACGTGGTTGCTATTGAAATTATCGTGTGAAGTTGATTTTTAAATTAATTTAAGTGCTGATCTGAAATGCCTCGAAAGTGTGTGAATTCTGTCGATAGCTTTTGCTATATATGTGGTGAAATAACATTTAAGGCTCAGAAACGTAAAATGTCACCTATCATTAAGACTGCCTATGAACATTATTTTGGTGTAAAAGTTGGGGACCAAGATAAATCATGGGCTCCTCATATATGTTGTAATTCTTGTTCCGTCATATTGCGAGAGTGGCTGAAAAATAACAAGCGGGCAATGGCTTTTGCAGTACCTATGGTTTGGCGTGAGCCTACCAATCATACAGACGACTGTTATTTCTGCTTAACTCCTCCCATTAAGCAAGGTTTATCTATGAAGAAAAGAGGAACGGTGAAATACCCTAATCTCCCATCTGCTCTTCGGCCTGTACCACACTCAGACAATTTGCCAGTCCCTTCTCCACCCCAAAACTATGAAATTTTAGAGGAAAGTGATGAAGTCTGTTTACAAGAAGCAACCCATCCTTCTACATCCTATGACCCTGATTTTGATGTAAGCGATAGGTCTAGTGATCCGCACAGAATTAGTCAAGCAGAGTTGAGTGACCTTATAAGAGATCTTGGCTTGTCTAAGGAAAAGGCTGAGCTGTTAGGGTCAAGACTACAACAGTGGAATCTTCTAAAACATGATGTGAAAATATCTCAGTACAGACAGCTCAGTACAGGATGCTCCAGAAGTGTTTTATAAAAGACAAGCTAAACGACAGCGATCTTACAATACATCGGATTGACTTAATTGAAATTTGGTGGTACAAACCTCTTTTATTTGTCAAAACACTAAGAATAATGTTTTTTTTTATCAATTTTGTACTTAAAATATTCTAAAAGAAACATAACAATATTGTTTTTTGTACTTTCACTTTTCACGTATAGTATAACTACTCTTTAAGATTAAGTGCTGTATGTCTCAAAAATCAGAGCTAATAAAAATTTTTCAATGTTATTTTCGTTTTTATCACCCCAAAATTAGTAGAAATAGACTAATTTAGTGTAGGAAACATTCAAAAAATATTTTTTTGTTGTGCAGTGTTATTTAATATATTTCTGATTTCTTCTCAAGATACAACTATGTGCAGATGCAATTTGGTGCAGTATAAGTTATTTATGCTATTGCTTAAATAGGTAATTGGAGTTCAGTCCAAAAGATTATATTGTTATAAATTTATCATGTTTCAGTATCCATGTCTCCCTACTCAGTTCAAGTGTATTGGAAATGACACTATACCAGACAGGTGCATTCTGCGGCAGAAGGAGTGTGATGGAAAACTCGATTGTCCACTTGGTCAAGATGAGGAGAATTGCCCTGAAGTCACATGTGATCCTGGCCAGGTATGTTGCTATATAATAAATTTTGGGAATTAGGAATTCCAAGTCTCCAGCAATAATTTAATTTTTTGGGATTGATGTGCAAGAAACTAGTTAAAGAAAGCACTACATATTTCTCTGAATCAGTCACTATTTCTTAGGAATTCATGTTAAACATTTCAGAAATAAAAAATCACTGTGGTAACCTAAACCTTTCTGTTCTATTCATCAATTAAGATATTAAAATTCAATCTGTGAAAAATATTCAATGTAAATGAATTAGAATCATTTTGAGAATAAAAATAAATTTAAGGAATTAAAAATTTAATTTAGTTGTGGTTTATTATCCCATATAAATTTTAAACAATTAATGTAAGGGAATAGAATGAAAAATCTAGCTGTCTCAGCCAGGACTCGAACCTGGATCTCCTGCTTTATTTATAAATGAAAATATAAAGTAAATAACGAGAATCGATAAATAGCTAGACAATATCAGCTCCTTCGAGCATAAGACAATGTATTCGTCTTTCTCGTAGGTTAGGCTCTCGCTAGTGTGTTGGGAATTTAATAAGTTATCTAGCTCGTCCCGGTGGTGTAATGGAAACATACAGGCCCGAAAAGCAGGAGATCCAGGTTCGAGTCCTGGCTGGGACAGAAGCTCTTAACTTTTTTTCTTTTCTTTGATTTGGCAGGGAGTGAGGGGATGAGCAATACGTTTTTATAATAAAACTATTTTAGTTCTTCAAATTTGACCACAATCTAGCCACTGCTTATGAGTATTCAAATTTCTCCATCACAGAGGACAATCTTCCAGTAAAATCTCATATCAGAAGGGTTTTTCAATAAATGTTCACAAATTTCTAACCTCTTAGTTGATTGCTGAGAAATAAGTTCATGAGGTACCAGTCTACTGTTCTTTTTCATCTCCCCAGTGGACATTAAATGGTGACTAACAGTATCTTTCGATAAACCTCACTTCCTTGCAAGTTAGCAAGTACTTGTGAACAGATTTGACTCAACAGCTTCTTAAAAAACCTCATCAATATTCATTAATGGTCGCTCGGAGCCCATTTTTTTTTTTTTCCGAAGTTGTATCTCCATTGATAACTTTTTTCAAACTTTCCCCTTCACATTTATTTCTTGAGTTGCTTAAGCGGCAATTTTTTTTTTTTTTTTTTTTTTTTTTTTTTTTTTTTTTTTTTTTTTTTTTTTTTTAAGAAGTCAAATAGGATTTATCAAGGTTTGAGACTGCTCTAAAGGGATTATTAAGTAATGGTAACTATTAAATAGAAATAAAACATTTAAAATTGTTTACAATTAATTATTGCAATTGTTCTTTGAAATCTTAAATTTGATAAATCGACCATTTTCTCCTTAATTAAGATTGAATATAGAACTACATAGAGCATTACTAACATTGGCAATGTATCTTCATTTTACATTGCAATGGGGAGACAATATGAACAAAGGCCCTGAAGAAGGAATTAAATATTCTGAAACTGTTGTCATTTTAGTCTAGATTATTTACTCCTGTGGCGGATACCCACACCACACATTCTCTGTGATCATCTTGATGTTTATTAAATTTTTTATATTCAAATATAATTTACCACAATAATTAGGGGACAGATTAATTGAGATTAAAATCAGTCCATAAGAAAAAATTGAGATGAACAACTACTTTAAACATAGGGAATTTAAAGTTTGGAAATTAAATATTATTATGTAAAGATGATTTAGTTCCTTTTTTAAGTCAGTTTTTCAACTGGTTGTACAAGAAGAGGTTATATCTGGAAAACTGTGTAATAAAGTTAGTTAAATGTGGTTTTAGGATTTGAATATAACGATATTAGACATTATGTCTTGGGTATTCTGAACTGCCCTCAGTAACTCCTTCAAGTAAAATATCAACTAGATAGATCTTATGTTAAATGATATTTAGATATTTCCTTAAATAATTTATAGACTCTATCAGAAGATTTAGAGACACACAATACCTCATACTATTAGAAACCTATAACTATTACTACAATATTTAATTAATTTAAAATATAGATTGGCAAAAGTTACAAAATTAAACCATTTGAATTCATTACTCATTACTAATGCCAATGAATTATTAATTTTTAAAAAATGTGAGTAATTATCATATTTCTTTTCAATTGAACATATGATCAATGATAAATTACAAATTTAATTAATTGATATATTCATATAAACTATATCAATCAATTCATGAAAGAAATTTATTATTTATACATGCAACTTATTGCTTTTTCTGCTGTCATATATAAATAAGTTTTTAATATAAAGAAACTGAATGTTCTGGTCGTTACTGAAACACTGAACAAATAACGAAAAATATACTAAAAAATGACTCAAGTGTTACTCAGCTATTATTTACAGCTTATTCGCTGGAATTAACTAAGTTTAGTTGAAACCAAAAACAAAACATTAACATTTAAGCTCCTCCAATGTTACTGAAGATATTATATTTATGGCTTCATATTATATGCTGGTTCTAAAAAGTTAACACTGCAATACTGATATTTTGAATGACAACAACTTCTTGGATGCATCCCTTTAAATAAGTTTTTCTTATCTTTTTTTTTTCTTGTACTACTTTATTTTGTATTGTAGTACTAAGTGATTTAATTATGTCTTTATACTTTTGTGCTCTACAACTTTTCTGTACTTTTCAGTTTAAGTGTGGTGGCCGAAAATGCATCCCACAGGTTTGGGTGTGCGATGGTTCAGAAGATTGTAGTGATGGCTCTGACGAAAATGAAGAAATGTGCAAGTTAAGAACATGTTCATCTGAACTTTTCGCATGCAGTTCAGGTAAATTATTGATTTAAAATAATCTATATTAAATAGTTTTGTATTTAAAAACTAAAATGATGAAGTACTAATTAGAACAAAAAAAAATTATCGTCTCCATACTTATAATTTTTTTCCCCTCAAATATTGCCTTTATATATTTTAATTATGAACTTTTCAAATATTTTCTATTCTTAAGCTTCAACTCTAAAGAGAAAAAACACTTGTCTATGTTTCTTACAAAATATTATAAATACCGAAGTGTCCCATAATTGATAACTAGAGTAACACTTTATTTGTACTATAGCTATGAGAAGAAGTCAATTTTTTGTTATTGTGCAATGTACTTTTTTTTTTTTTGTGTGTGTGTTGTCAAGTAAAAGAGCCCACCTAAACTGGATACATCACCAATCTCTCTTTCCTGAATTTGAAAAATAATGTCTTACTGTTCAGTTACTGAATGATTTATTTTGTTCCAAATCACTCCTTATTTTAAATTGCTGGAATGAACTCCCTTTTGACAGAGTTGGTGTCATTACTTCATACCTCGAAATTCAATATTTGAAACATTTAATATTTAATTATAATTTTAATATATGTTAGTTTTTAGAAAAATTTGTTAATAAATTTATTTTGTGTTGATTGCCATTTGTCAGGTCGTTGCATCCCCCAGTCTTGGATGTGTGATGGAGGTTTTGATTGCCCGGACAAGTCAGATGAACCACCAACTTGCTCTAGTCCATCTCATACTTGTGAACCAACTTACTTCAAATGTACTAACAATAAGTAAGTGATTTCTTACTGCTGGCATTTGCTCTAATTTGATCATTATATTTTTTATCTATTCATTTTTTTTTTATCTTATTCATTACCTGAATTTCTTGCTTTCATCTCATATCAGTCTTAAGTCCATAATATTTCAAATTTATAGGTCATAAAAAATCCAGTTCTTTTCATACATGATGAGTGAATAGTAATTTATTTTCAAAGATGTGCACTTTTATTATCTAAGACCTCATTCTCAGAACTCAGAGAATTCTGCACCTCATCATCTCTTAAAATGCAGATCTATAGATGTAGTTCCTACAGAATTTACAGTTTACAGAAACAATGTATAAAGTTGTTTACAGATTTGGCACAAAGTTTCATTGTTTCAAACTTAAGTTTAAATATTTATTCTTTAAATTACAATATAAGATGGTTTATATTAAGTTGTTTAATGTATGGAGATTAGTCAGGGGTCAGGGTTTTGCCCAGGATCAGAAAAATAAAATACTCCAAAATTATTGGGAGTAATAATTAGTAATTATTTTATTATTGCCAACATTTTGATTTAACTTTTAAGTCATCATCGATAGTGATGTCTGGGAAGATATCCGAGGGAGGTTTATGGTCACATCTTGCATTGAGTGCAGAACTAAACGGTTCGAGTCTGTTGTGAACCATGCTCCATTTATAAAGAGCTGCAAGGGTTTTATTTATATTAATAGTTATTTGTTTTTTCATTAAAATATACAATCAGGTCATCCACAAAAAAAAATTTAATTANATAATTTATTATTTATATACAATAGCAACAGCAGTGGCTTTAAGATTGATTCCTGAGGCACTTCTCTATTCAATTTATTTTCTGTGGATTTGTTGATAGAGTTTTTATTAACTACTACAAACCGTTAACTTTATTTAAAATAAGATTTTATTAATTGTGATGCATTTCCTCTTATTCCAAAATTTTACAATTAAAAACATAGTGGTCTACCAAGTCATTAGCTATTGATAAGTCTGCAAAAAATTTTTTAGTTCTTTTTAAAAAGGTTACAGTGTCTATGCTGCCAAACTATTAATTACTATATAAATTGTTTTTTAGCAGGGTTCTTCGGTCAATTAGTCTTTAGTGTCAACTCATAGCACCCAAAATACAGAACTAGGATGCTTGTTTTATAACATAATTGTATCCTAAAGTTGTAGAACACAAGTTCATTTTATATAAGACTACTGGAAGAAATGTTGACATTTATTCACTCTTCTTTGAGAATTTGAAATTAGATTTTTTTTTAATAGCAAAAATGTATAGAAAATTTTAAACTGTGTTGTAATCATTGTTTTAAGGTGCATTCCTGGGAGATGGAAGTGTGACTATGAGAATGACTGTGAGGATGGTTCTGATGAGATTGGTTGCAGACCAAGGAACTGCAGTGAATCAGAATTCCGGTAAGTTGAGCAAAAAAATTTATATCTATTTATTTATTTTTCAGAATATTATATTAACAAAGCTTTTATTCCAATAAGATGTTTGTGCGGTGGTAATAATTATTAAACGGTCGGAAAGGATAAAAATTGATCACCAGATATCCTTGGACTCAGCGGAGAGCAGGAATGCAATGATTATAGCCAGATAATTCTTTGTTGAATTCTCTATAGCTATCGTTCTGGTGGTGGCTATTTTAGTTTTCCTTCGCCAATATGTTCCCTTGATTATCCTAAAAGAGCAGTCATACAACAAAAAATCTGTATGAAACTAATTTTCCCTGATAAGAGAATTGTTCTTGGAAATAATATATTTGAGAGTAAAGTGAGGACATAAAATAGATTGAGACTCCTACCTCTTCAAATTAGATAGTCTGTAAGGTAACAAGATTACAAAGGAGAAAAGGATAGTCATTGGAGGAGATAAAGCACTGTGCAAGAGTCTGAGAAAGTATGCCTGCAAGGTTCATGAACACCCATCATGGAACCCAAATAGTATTGAAGACAGGTAAACTGACTTCTAGAGTATACTATTGGAAGCTCCATCCTTGGTGTGTGGATATGCTGGGTGGACAAAAATTGAAAATGTCCATTTGGTGTAATAAGGATGTCAAGAAAGCTTTATGGAAACAGTTCTGTTCTTCTCATTAAGGAAACTCTGAAAGCATACAAAATGTATCAAATAAATTGGATGGTTTTTGTTGGGGTTCAGTCAAGGTAGATCCAAAAAAAATACAAATTTAAAAAAGTTTCGGCTTATATTGTAAGCCATCTTCAGGGCTGTAGAAATACAATGTCATGAGAATACAATAATAATTGACAATATTATAATATAGAATTAACATAATGTAATGTGATATCAAAAGTATGAATGCAGAAAGCTAAAGAGAATTTGAAAAACATGCAGACAACTTATTAAAAAATAATTGAATAACATTAAAACAATAATTTACCACACTTGTCTATCATGAAGACGAGAGAGGACGTCCTGCCCCTAAGTTCACATTTCTATGACTAAGACCAAATATAATTTTTCGGAGAAACAACGAGGGAGGCAGAAGAGTGGGGGAGAAGGTAAGAAGTGGAAGGTACAAAGAGAAAGCGGCCTTTTTGAAATGGGCGCAATAAAAAGGACAAAGGAAAAAGGGAAGGGTATTATTGGGAATAAGTAACTTTGGAACTGGGAAAAATGTTTGACAGGTTACTTTTGAAGGAGGGCTAATGGTTTTTCTGAATGTTGAAAATATTTGAATAAGTTGAAATTTGTTCTATGCCCGTTCTGTCATTAACTGGATAGTTCAGTAAATTAATGTGAACGGTTTCAGATAAAAGGCATTTGTGTACATAGGATTCAGTGGAAAGAATGGTTATGCTCTCTAAGCCGTGCACGAAATGTTGGCAGATAATCTATTTAAAAAATACACTTTTTTTTAATTTGTATTTTTTTTTTTTTATCTACCTTGACCGAACCCCAACTAAAATCATCTAAGAATAATATCTACGGTCAAAAAACTCTCTATTTGAATAATAGTTATTGGTATAGATTAATAATTATCACAGACTATCCAGAGACCTTGCTTAATTTCTCTTAAATTCTTCAATCCTGATTTTTATCTTGATTGCCATAAATGGAAGCATATGCTTTAAAGCTCTCATAAGTATGTTTTGGGCTGGTATTATATGCACTAGTGTGCGTGCATGGTCACTTGTGTGTGTGTGTGCGCGTGCGTGCGGGCGTGCGTGCGTTCGTGCGTGCGTGCGTGTGTGTGTGTGTGTGTGTGTGTAATACAGTATTAAAGTACCTATAATAATGACTCATTATTGCAGATGTCAGAACGAGAAGTGTATCCCAGGAATGCACAGATGTGATGGAGAAGTTCACTGTGAAGATGGCTCAGATGAGAATGACTGTCATACCGAGTGTTCTCCAGGCTCAGAGTTCCAATGCCACAATCCCAAACATTGCATCTTTATGTGAGTTTGCTCCTAAGAATACTGATAATTAATATTAATTATAATAATACTTAAAGCTTTCTACTGATCATTATTATTATTATTATAGTAGTCTTCATTTTCTTTAATTATAAGTTCTATTTATTCTATTATATTTCAAAAACTTCTGCCTTATACATTTCCATCAGTACTGTTATTATACTAGTGCTGCAAAACTGAATATACTATTCCATAATATATTCAGGCTTGATATGAAAATTTATTTAAGATAAATGGCATTGGTCTTAATCTTTAACTTTTAAATTATAAAAAAATAATTTGTGTGTGTGTGCGCTTGCAATGCGGGTGTGTATGTGTTTGTCTAATTGATGACTTCTCTGTCATATTTATATATAGAGAGACATTGGTTATTTAAAGATTTAATATATTAAATTAATAAGATCTTTATTAATCTCAAATAATAGCCATTTATTAATTGTCTCCCAGACAATATGGTCAAGCTTTGCCCTAGCTGATTACATATATCCTCTTCTTTGTAATCTTAGTTGGTTGAATGCAAATAATTTATTGTCATATAGAAGCTACATAAACTAAGTAATTTCTCCAAAATCATAATTCTTAAACTTAATATTTGCATTTCAGTCAACTCCTCTATTTATCTTTCTATTTCCCTGAATAGTTCAGTCTAAATGATAAGTATGTCCAATGAAGTATTCCATTTAGGAATATTAGAAAAACATTACTCTTATTTTGCTAAAGAGCTACTGAACATTTGACATAAAATTGTATTTTAGAGTGTAATTTTTAATCTTTCGAAAAAAAAAAAATTATGTCTGTCATCAATGCTCAGGCCACAGTTTTTTTTTTCTTAATGAAATTGAAATTTTAAATGCATAACAATAGACTAAGTTTGTTATTTAGTCATAGCCAGCAAGTAGGAGTAAGGTATTACCTATCTAATGAGTGTACAAAACTTTTTTTTTATCTAGCAGACATAAAGTTTAGAGTAATGAAACTCAACATGGGTTTGTTATTGATAAAGAGGACATTTAGGAGTTAAATTGCAAAATTGAACAAATAAATCTAGGGGTTTTACTTGATTCATAAATTATTAATGTACTTCTGACCTAGAAATCACGATTTGTTGTTTTTCTTAATGAAATTTAACTTATAGCTTTAAATTTAAATTGAAAAAGTTCATTTTACAACTAAAGTAAATGAATAGATGTGGAAGATTGCCTAAAATGGGAAGTTTGATAACAATAAGTTTATTTTTGTACTATACTAATATATAGTTTAGGATAATAATACTCAATAGAAATTTACATATTGATATAATAATTATATTTGAGGAGTTACATGGCAAAATAGATAAATTAGGATTGGGAGTTTACCTGTACCATAAGTTTTAATAAAATTTTCATAAGCCAAAATTAGTTTTTCTTGAAAAATTTGGCATGCCACTTTTAAATGTAAGGAGAAAGAGTGTGTTAAATGAGCGAAGTAGGACGAATAAGTGTAGGGGATTACCTGAAACGTTAAGTGCTAAAACAAAAACTTTTTCATTAGATGATTTTTGTTGGAATTTAGTCAAGGTAGATGCAAAAAAAAAATACAAATTTAAAAAATAAGTGTTTTTTTTTAAAAAGTTATCTGCCGACATTTCGGCTTACATTGTAAGCCATCTTCAGAGCTGTAAAAATACAATGTCATGAGAATACAATAATAATTTACAATATTATAATATAGAATTGCCATAATGTAAAGTGGTATGAATGTAGAAAGCTATGTAAGAGAATTTTAAAACATGCAAACAACAACTTATTAAAAAAATTATTGAAAAAATTAAAACCAGTAATTGACCACACCTACCTATCATGGAGACAAGAGGGGACGTCCTGTCCCTAAGTTCACATTTCCATGAATGAGAGGAAAATATAATTTTTGAGAGGACACCATGGGTGGTGGAAGGGAGGGGGGAGGTATGAGGCGGAAGGTACAAAGGGAGAGCGGCCTGTTTCAAATGGGAGCAATTAAAAGGACAAATGAAAAAGGGAAGGGTATTATTGGGAATAAGTAACTTTTGGAACTGGGATAAATGCTTGACAGGTTTATTTAGAAGGGCTAATGGTTTTAGAATGTTGAAAATGTTTACAATTTTTTTTTAAATAAATATTTTATTTGGTTGAGGTTTTTTATCCCACGTAAATTTTAAACAATTAATGAGAGGGAATAGAATAAAAAAAATCTATCTGTCCCAGCCAGGAATCGAACCTGGATCTCCTGCTATCCGGGCCGGTGCATTTACCAGTTATACTACCAGGACGCGCTAGATATCTCATTCAATTCCCTCTACACTA
>KZ807361.1:42615-52894 GCA_000696205.2 Oncopeltus fasciatus | reverse complement strand
TATATATATATATTATATTGGTTTGATTCTAAATATAGGTTTATGGAATATAGAACATAGAAGGTATCTTACAAGCTAAGTTGATTTTGTTTGTTTGTGAGTATGAGTGCAGGTTCATGAATGTGTGTGTGTTAAGCAAATCTCTTAAATGAACTAATAGTTCTATAACTAAATAAAAATATCTTACTTGAGCAAAATATGTCAAAATAAATAAAGGTTTAACAGCAAGAGCAGTTAATTCACTTCTTCAAAAGATTGAAAGTTTTAATTTAAATTTGGCAAAATGTTAGTGTATCCAGTGCCTCTAACCTACTCTTGGTTGATTACATCACTATAACGCAGTTAAATCCCTATTTTTTTTTTCTAGTATACGGATTTTTGCTTCTCAAAAATCTGGAGAGAGACCTTTCGACTTCTCCTAGAAAAAAATTTATGTTTGTGTAGGGGGGGGGGGGTTGTAGGAAGCTAAAAGAAAGTAGTTAAAGTGCTAGGCCATTTCATATTTATATCTCAAAATGGATAATAATTTCTCTATGGGATAAATTAAGGTTTATCCTTAAAATTTTAATCTTGACATTATTCTTCAAGATAAATATGAATTAATTGTATTTATTTTTCATAATTCTTTAGGTGTTTACAGAAATAATATATTTTTTACATCCTCAAAAAAAAAAATTCTGAATAAATTTGTCTCTGTATGTATAATTTAGTACTGTAAACTTACCAACTTAAAATAAAAGATAGCTATTTTAAAAATAAACTATTACATGAAAACTTACAAATTGTCCATCTTCTGTAAATAATTCTGGTCTGTATTAGAGGCTAATTAAAATTATCATTTTTCACTAATTGCAATTTATTGAAAACTACTTTTTTTTTTTTTTTTTTTATTTATTTTTTTTTTTGTTAGAAAATGAATTACTTATACTTATTTTCTTACTTTTGTGGTAAGAAAATGAAAACAGCAACTTTTATTTTTAAATTTGATAAAAATGTATTGTTTGTACTGAGAACTCTTATTATAAGGCTTGCGAATACAATTGAATGTATGTACTCATACATGTACATAATAGTACTCATGTATTTAATAAATGAAGTGAATGCATTACATTGTATTGTTATATTTTCATCAACATAGAACATGATCAAATTTTTATTATGTCTAATCTCTGGTTTTTCTTTTATTTATAGAGTGATGGTTTGGAGTGAAATGGATGGTGTACGAATGGCAGGGATGGATGGTGCTGGGCGCAAGTTGCTTGTTCCTGACTGGGCTTCATCCCTTGCTGTGGACCTCCCTACCTCAAGGGTATACTTGGCTGATCCCAAGTCAAGGGCAATAGTCTCTGTGGACCTTGAAGGACAGCAGAGGATAGTGCATTACAGGGGTGAGTGAGAGAGCTTTGGAATGGTAATAAATACTTTATAGAATAGGAAGAGCTCATGGATGGATGGAGGTGCAGAGAGTATTTTTCTGAGGAAGACACCTTTTTCACAATTATTATAATTTACCTGTGGTAAAATAATAAAAATAGTTTTAAAAGATGCTGAATTAATTTATCCATGATATCAGTAATAAATATTCATACTTAATTGTGATAAAAATTCTTTATGGATATTTTAAGAGTAAGTGGAGGATGCTTAAAACAAGTACTGAACTCTGCAAATGTAGGCAATGATTTACTTTGAATGATGGTTGGAACATCAAAAAAATTATCTGAGGAAGGGAAAAACGCCTTCAAAACCGTATTAAAAATTTAAAAATTTGAATCCCGTTATACCAAATTTCATAATCTAATAGAAGATATCTACATCCTGATCTGATTCTTAGGAAAATGTACCATTCATACGAGCTTCATTGCAAGGGAAATAAACTAAAAGCCATTAATGAGTGGGCTTACAGAATAATATTTTGATCTACATTTTCACCAACCTTGCAAAGATTCATGGCAAAAAAGACTTATTAAAAATAAATTTACAGAACTTGATGTCCATTTAAGACTAGCAGAATCAGCTAGGAATTCACTAAAACAAGATCAGGAACAAGTATCACATAATTTAGATCAATATTTTGCTTTCCCGTCCAGTGACATATGTGCCAGGCAAAATAGAAACATTATTAAAGTAGCTTCAATATGGTTAAAAATAATAATAAAAAATTATTTTCCTAAGTTTTGAAGTCAAATTTTTAATATCAGAACATTTGTTTTTACTTAATGGTAAAGATTTTGGAATTTTATATGTTAGAAATGTCATTTAAAAAAATTTACTGTTCGTTCCCCAAGATTATTACATGTTCATTAAAAAGTGTCGGAAAGGTAAAAATTACATTGTAAATGATACAAGATTCTGTATAAACAAATTATTAGACGAGGTTTTAAAAGGTTAAAAAATTCTTATGGAGAATCAATAAATTGGTTAAAAGTATATTGAAGTGTTTTGTTTTTTATGTGGATGTATTTTGCTATAAATAAACAGTATAAAATTTTCTATAATATTTCAATGAATGAGAATGAAAATTTTATAGTCCTGAATTTATAAAAAATTACCATATCGGGTAAGACCTAAAAGTTTTTTCAATTTCAATGAATGGACTTGGATACCTTCAAATTTTATAATGAATCTGGCTGTTAATTATGAAAGTGGCCTAACCCCATTCTTGATAAGAACAGGGAAATACATATTGTTCACTTAATAATAGGCGTATGGCCACTATTTTAATAGGAACTATAAATGTAACTCCCTTAGCATGTGAGAATGGTCGGGGTTTCGGCCAGGAAGAAAAAATATACACCAAAATTTGGAGTAATATTTTTATTTATGCCAACGTTTCGGCTTACCTAGTAAGCCATCATCAGGGCAATGGTGTTGAGTGGAGAAATCTCCCCAAGGGTGGTTGTTCACATTGTAAACTGCAGAAAACAACTACTACTAGGTAGTTGTTTTCTGCAGTTTACAATGTGAACAACCACCCTTGGGGAGATTTCTCCACTCAACACCATTGCCCTGATGATGGCTTACTAGGTAAGCCGAAACGTTGGCATAAATAAAAATATTACTCCAAATTTTGGTGTATATTTTTTCTTCCTGGCCGAAACCCCGACCATTCTCACATGATATTCGAGACGGCCAACTAACCATCAACCATGTAACTCCCTTAGATACACTTAAGGAATATGACTCATTCGTATTCTATACATATATTTTTAAATTAATTTAAACCTAAACCCTTATATTATGCAACTCGATTGGAAGACAAATAGACTTTGGCCACTTTCAAAATAAACGGTTCATATCTTTCTGCATATTTAGGTTTCGACCCAGTGTTTACACTCAGATTTCATTTCAGTTTTGTATAATTTAATATTTACTCCATTTATATATTCCTTATTATTATTTNTTTCATGTTTTATAAATTATGAGTGAAGAAACAAATATAATTTTCAGAAACCAACATGAACGGTTTGATTTTTATATATAATATCTGCTAATAAAATGCATTATTGAATATTGGCCAATACAAAATTGCAAAAAATAAAATTAAATATTGGAATGATGCGATAGGCAAGTTATAAAGCAAATAAAACATCAAATACTCAATTAGACTACCGCAGTATCTAATAAAACCATTAATTAACAGGATAACTACTGGATAAGACATTTTATGAACAAACTATGCTATTTCATGAATATAATTTTTTTGTGGTATTTAATGCCACATAAATTTTAATAAATTTCAGTGCAAGGGAACAGAATAAAAAATATAACTGTCTCAGCTAGGACAAGAACCTGGATCACCTGATATCTAGGGCCATTTATGCTACTGAGACAAGTCTGATAAGATATTTAATCCCCGCACTAGTGTCAAGAGTATGGGACAGTTAGATTTTTTATTCTGTTACCTTGCACTAAAAATTGTTAAAATTTACGTGGGATTAAATACCACAAAAAAATTATATTCATAAAATTAAAATTTAAAAGTAAATAACAAGAGTCATTTAAACAGCTTGACAATGTCAGCTCCTCGGAGCATTAGACGATATATTCATCTGCCTCGGAGGTTAGACTCTCGACACTAGTGTGGGGAATTTAATAACTTATCAGACTTGTCTCGGTAGGGTAAATGAAAAACACACCGGCCCGGATAGCAGGAGATCCAGGTCCTGGCTGGGACAGTTAGATTTTTTATTCTGTTCCCTTCCACTAAAAATTGTTAAAAATTTCAAATGTATAAATATACAATGTATGTGAAATAAATAAAATGTATTTTATATTTTTCAATTTATATTATTCAATGTTAAATATTATGGAAAAATTCTGGTGAACTCTCAGGTGGAAGGTTTATAATTTTTGTATGTTTTTTTTTTTATGTGTGTAATATCATTTCGAGGAGTTGAACTTTTTTACTCCTTAAAAATATTATTCATATTTGAAGCTTTGTTAGTACAAAAGCTTCAAATATGAATAATATCCCGAGCATTAACAACATCAGTTGCTCATAACTATATATTTTTTTAAAGGTGAGAGCGGTTGGAAACCTCATAAACTGGATGTCTTTGAAGGCTTTATCTATGTTTCGACCTACTTGACAGGGGAAGTTGTGAGGGTCAACAGATCACGAGGCGTCTCAACAGTAGTCAGTCATCAGGCTGACAGGGCTGTTGCTCTGAGGATCATTCAGGCACAAGTCCAGCCTCCACTCAGACCAGACTGTACATGTGCTCCAGGCGAGATATGTCTCCTTGGACAGAGAGGGATCTCTTGCAAATGCCCTCTAACTGAGAAGGTAAGCTTCCCTTTTAGTCACTAAAATAAAATTACTAATTAATGTATAATATATAAACTTAGTTGGATCCAATAGATACAATTCCAACTTAAGATCTCTCCAGAAGGGGAATTCACTATTACGTTAATTGTGTCCTGTTCTGTATTTTTTTTTTTTTTTTTTTGCAATTAATAAAAGTCTTTGCAGTTATTTGTTGCTATGGACTTATTTATTTATCTAAACTTATTTTAAATTGTTTTGTTCTCCCTTAGTGTGGAAGAAAATGTCACTGCCAGAATGGAGGGAAATGTGCCATCAATGGTGCTTGTGTGTGTTTGCCTTTATACACTGGTATGTAACATATTTTAATATTCATGTATATATTCTTTTGGATTTTATTTTAATAGTTTCATCTAAATACCTTATTTAAATTAATTTTTCATATTCAGATTTCAAAATAAAAATGTTTATGCTAGATTATACATTGGAATATTAAAAAAAAAATGTTGAAGTAGTTCAAAAAATAAAAAATTATTAAAACAATGGTTAGTATTAATTTATTGTTAATTGTATTGAATTTATTGGAAAAATATGCCTGAGACTTTTTTTATTTATTGACAGTTTAGCCTTAAAACATAATACACATTACAACCCAATCCACCCTATCATATCTACCTTAATATTTAATTAAATATTAATTATCTAACCTAAACACTGTAAATTCATTCTACTTTCTTTATAAATTCTTGGCCAACTTAATCTTTATTGTATCCCGAGTTTCCTCCAACTTAAAAATAAAAAATAAACCATACTTTTACACATTCTTATTAATTAAGCTTTACTAACTCAAGTTTCTTTACCTAGAATAAATTCTTATTACATAACTCTGGCTTAGAGCTGGAGAACTATTTTTCACATTGACATCCAATATCATCATATCATATTACTTACTCTATAACTGCTATGTTATGTTAGCAAAATTGTTTTTTTTTTTTTTTTTTAATAAAATAAAACCTGAGTAAACTAGGGAAATTCCTCAACATCGTAGTTAATGTATTTCTGCATTTGAATTTTCCATGGCCTATAATCTTCCTCACTTATCAAATACGTCTTATACCAATGAACAAATATTATCTTCAGTTTCATTGTTTAAATGTCTATGTAAAAATATTAAAATAAATACTCTGAGATGATTTTAGTTGGGGTTCGGTCAAGGTAGATCCAAAAAACACAAATTTAAAAAATGTATTTTTTAATAAAGGATTATCTGCCAACGTTTCGGCTTACATTGTAAGCCATCTTCAGGGCTGTAGAAATACAATGTCATGAGAATATAATAATAATACAGAATTAACATAATGTAATGTGATATCAAAAGTATGAATGTAGAAAACTATGTAAGAGAATTTGAAAAACATGCAGACAACAACTTATTAAAAAATAATTGAATAACATTAAAACAGTAAATATTTTATTTGGTTGTGGTTTTTTATCCCATGTAAATTTTAAGCAATTAATGAGAGGGAATAGAATAAAAAAATCTATCTGTCCCAGCCAGGAATCGAACCTGGATCTCCTGCTATCTGGAGTTAGCTTGGAACAAGTATCCGGTTTTTTTCCGATGTTTAGGATTCGGGGAACTATCCATGTTTCCCGAGTCATATAATAGATAAAATAACCTTAATAGATGTATTATGGTTAATAATTAAAAGCGAAATGACAGTGGAGAAATTTTAAGTCTCTTTTCTGTTAATCTGCAGGAGTTCCTACAGGTAGTGCCTGTAGAGTTCACTCCACTGTGTTCATGATAAGACTGACTGTTGTTTAATATTTTTCAGTTATTTTTAATACATAGAATATTTTATATAATATTCTATGCATTATAGAATGTATGTATGGTATGTATCATTGTATAATTATTATTTTATTATTTTAGGTGAGACATGCTCAGAATGCCTATGTGAAAATGGTGGTTATTGTCAAGGAAATAAGTGTATGTGTCCTTCAGGCTTCAGTGGCCCTCGATGTGAGTCCTGCTTAAATTGTGAGCAGCCATCCTCTTCCGATGTTGTATCTTCTGAGGATGAACCTTCTGCTGGCTGTATACATTGTTGGATTCCTTGGATTGCTGGTATGCATTTCCTTCTATCTTTTATTGTTATTCATTCATTCTCAATCATCACATTTTTATAAATGATGGGTTGTACTCAGCATTAAGAGTGAATATGAATCAATGAAAAACAAAAGCTTGTTGCAATGAAAGAAGGAATGATTAAATTACTTCCTCAGTAAACACTCTTAAACTTCCAAAAGATTGCAAACAATTTGTTTCACTGCGATTAAATTACTAGAAAAGATATAGATAGAGCTGAAGATATATCAGTAAGGACGTCTGTCCTTGTGAGAGAAGAAGAGGTAAGATGATGAGCAGGTTAGGATCTTATTAGATAGGGAATTAGAGAAAGAAGTATTCATAAATGAAGTAGAAACATGAGTATTGATCCTCAAGCTAAAGTATATGGGGTCATGAAAAATGAATAAATATATAAAACTTGCTGAAAACCAAACCCTAGCTTATGTCTATGCACTTCAAGGGTAGACTTATTACCTTAAATTGATTTTGTAGAGATCTATAAAGAAGTACAACTCCATAATAATGAAACTGAGGGTGACACAAGGTACGTTGTGCTCTTAAATTTCTAATAATAATGCTAGATCATTTGTAGGCTTACCATATAAGAGAGCTGGGGTTATTCTTTGTGTACTCAGTGATATAATGCCAGCTCATGAAAGCAGAAATGCAGCCTACTTTCAAAAGTGAACTTCTACTTCAGTTAGCCAAATGCTTTTTACTGAAGTATACTATTTGGAGTGCTGGCAGATCCAAAAGATCTGTTTGGTTTCTAAAACCTGGCACAATGATGTTAATGATAAGTGACATAGATCTCCGTTAATGTATCAAAATATTTTAAATTCTGAGTTTGAGCAGTGTAGCTATTGATCAGTGAACACCCTTACATAACACTCCCTCTTTTCAGATTTATTCATCAAGTTACATAGAGACTTGTGTTATCATATTAAGCTGACTGATGCAAGTGTCAGTATCATGTGTGCGAAATTTCACATTTTGAAACAATTCATAGATAACAAAAGGCACAAAAAATAAACTTCTATTGTCTTTATATATTGCATCATATTACAAAAAAAAAAATTGATATTTTAATGCACTTAAATATTAACTAAAAAATTTTATAAAATAATTATTAAAAATTAACTATGATGGTTTTATTTATTTTATACTTTGAAGTTTTTATTATTTTATTCAATAGGTTCAGTGGTAGTTGCCGTGGCACTTGCCACTCTTGGACTGTATCTGTTGGGGCGACTGAGTGGTGGAAATTTGCCCCTCTTTGGACTGGGTGGGAGTGGAGGAGCTGCTGCTGCAAGGCAGTTTGCCCACACCCGCATGGATGAGAATGTTGAAATCACCAACCCAATGTATGAGGGGGATGACTCTCTCAACAGGGAGTTTTCTCTTGTCCAATCTGTGAGTATGAGAACAACATTATTTAGCAAATTTTGTAATCTATCAAAATTCTAAATAAATAAAAACTAAAATATATTATTTACTTTTATTTCTTTACATTTTGTGTGGTTAATATTTTGAACATTTTATTGACAAGATAAACTAATGCTGAGATTAAATCCTAAGATTTTTCTTTTTTTTTAAATCTCTTTTCAGTATATTATTTAAGTTAATTAATAATTTATTAATAGTATGTTGAAAGGGATCTGGCATGCATATAAGTAATTTCATAAAACTGTTGTATATTTTTGTTTCTTTTAAATTCTTTTGTTGAGTACTTTAAGTCAATATACAGGAATTTATTATTTTATGCCAAGTTAGTAAAGCTTAAGGCTCTTATTTTCCCCAAATATATCATATGTATCATAAAATATCATTATTTAAACTTCATTGACCCTAAAAATTTAATAATTTATTACAATCTCTAGTTTTAATTTTCCCTGATTAGTTAGTAATCCTAATACTGAATAGTAATATTATGAAATTTCTGTTAGAAGTTATGTCTCTAAAATTACATATATTCTATTTTTGTAATAGTTATGCGTGGACAATAATATGTTTTGCAAAGCATGTTAGTGCTAAAATTTTAATTAAAAATAACAGTCTACTTAAAATCCAATAAAAAATGTCATAATATAAATAATAGATCAGAATAATAAGAGGGAAAAAATTTGTTTTTAGGAAAATAATAGTCCTTTAATTTCAAAATTGCACATTAGGTTGATTAAATAAATTAATATTCCCTCCTTGCAAACCAATATTTCCATAAAAACATTTATTAATTGATTAAATTAACATTATGTTGGTTTTGTTTTTTCCAGAGCTCAAATCCAGTATATGAATGTTTGCTTGAAGGTATGGAAGAAGAGGAACGGAAAGGACTTCTTCCTCTTTAAAAAAATAATATAAGGATATACCACTAATGGACTTTTTGTTCTACTTGTTTGCGTGTATTTGTGTCCGTGTTGTAGAGTGCGAAAAACGAACTTTTACCCCTCAAGAGATTCCTGATGTCCAACTCTCTTGGACTGATTTAAACATATTGTAACATAATAACGATAAATTAATAAAGCAGGTTGTAAATTTGTACATATATATATATATACAAGTATATTTTTTAAATTTTATTTATCCCTTACACTTTTTTATCACTTTTTCTCTTTCTCTATCCACTACAGTATCCTTAATTCATTCTGAATGCCATCGTAACTCCCTTAGAAAAATATTGATTATATTTCGTTATAATGAAATTTGAATCAAGTAGAGATTGAAAAATTATAATTTTATCCCAAACTTTGATATTTGGTATTTCATATCAGTTTTATGTATCAGCTGTTAATTTTCTTTATTTTAAGGTATAATTTATAATAATACCATTACCAAATACAGTACATTATTTTCCATGTACAGTCTGTATAAAGAACAAAGCTAGATTCAGAACTTCAAAATTTACCATGGAAGAATGACAGCTTTTAAAGACCAATCTTTAAGATGAAACTTTTAGTTATACCCTCAAGCATTTTCTGAAGAATCTGATGACATTTCTTTATTTATAGATAAATATGGTTATATTTAATAATAATAGACTTAGGTCACATTTTAATAAAACACAAAATGAATTCCGAGAAGTTCACCAACACAAATCTATATACAAATAGAGAGTTTTTGACCATGGAGATTATTAGTAGAGAATTTGTTGGGGTTCGATCAAGGTTGATACAAAAAAAAAAAAACGATTTAAAGAAATTTATGTTTTATATCTGCTGATGTTACAGCTTACATTCTAAGTTTATAAATATTATTTATTTTGTGGTCTTTAATCCCACGTAAATTTAGATAATTTTTAGTGCAAGGGAACAGAATAAAAAATCTAACTGTCCTAGCCAGGACTCGAACCTGGATCCCCTGCTATCCGGGCCGGTGCATTT
>KZ807361.1:29010-40525 GCA_000696205.2 Oncopeltus fasciatus | reverse complement strand
CGGTAGCATAAGTGGTAAATGCACCGGCCCGGATAGCAGGGGATCCAGGTTCGAGTCCTGGCTGGGACAGTTAGATTTTTTATTCTGTTCCCTTGCACTAAAAATTATCTAAATTTACGTGGGATTAAAGACCACAAAATAAATAATATTTATAAAATTAAAATTAAAAATAAATTAAGAAGAGTCATTTAAACAGCTTCAAGAAAGAATATATCCTAAAATGTGGATTCCTGAAGGGCAAGAGGAAAAACTAACAAACAGTTTACTAAGCTAAGAGTGGTCAAAAACAAGGAGAGAGGAGTCATCTCAAGAGTTACAGGTTGACCAAGATCTGTTCACATAAGCCAAAAATCATATGTAAGATTTAACTTCGGTGCAGCTGACTTCTAAATGGAGTGATCGAAAACCTTTGAAACTGTGACACCTGTACAGACAACATTTACAGGATTTTCCTACATTGTTCCAATAACAATAATAACTGTATGTTCCACAACAGTTAGAGCAGGGACCTATCTAAAATTTTAACCGGAATGCCAAGAAAATTTTAGTTATAAAGCCAAACCGGACCAATTAAGTATGGGGATAACGTATGAAGGTTATATGAACAAGTACAGAAAGTTTATTCAATAATTAAGTCACTTTAACCATGGAACTTAAAATAAAGCACTAGTGGTGACAAAAACTTTAAAAAATACTATGACGAAGTTACATTAGCGACTAGCATGGTTGTTGGTTAATGCTGGAATGACGGCTCCCGTTGTGGATGGGTCTTTCTAGATTATATGAAATGTCTTACTCTGCAGGTAAGTAATTCCTCCTTCCCAAAGATCTAAAGTCCTCTGAAATTTGATAGGATCCAAATTCGACCGGGTAGAACTATCCTAATGATCTATTGGAGGTAAGTAATGAAGTCCTCTAATGGAGATGAGGTCAATGGAGAACTTGTGGTATTTTGACATTATTATACATTATATATTATTTTATATAAATAAGCTACTATAGAGAAAAGGAGGATATGTATAGCATTTCCTGCAAAAAAATAAATAAAAATATCTGAGGATGTAAAGTGTTTGTAATTTTTTCATAGATATATTCTGCAGAACTAAACTAAACTTTAATATTAAATTATCAAAGTTAGCATTACGTTATGGTATGTGATCAAGGATAAAATATGTTGAATCTACAATTGTAATAGGCCTAAAGCAATTGGACATATATTTATTTTGAGAAGACTCCACAACATGGTTGGGAGAGAAATAGGAGTGGAATTTGATTGTATATGAACTCATGGCTGGTTGCTTTAAACTAAAATGCAGATTAAGATCATTGTTAAACTGAACAATTAGCTCAAATACTATTTACTGCTATATTTGTCTTCTAAAGGATTTTAGGTATATTCATTATTAATCTTAATTAAATTTTCTCAATAATATTAATACTATGTGTACAATTTCTTATATAAATAAGATTGAATTACTCCTTAAAGATAAGGAGTGGCCTGTTAGTGTCTTGATCGGTTGGTTGTTCTTTATTAACTCTTTACCATCAAAGTAGAACAAAGATAAAATAGTATGTCCTTTAATGGTAGAGATAAAAATATGAATATCTGTATGTTAGTAACATGATACTAATTTTAGTAGACCTTTGTTTCATGCAGCTTTTTATACTAATTAGGGTAATTGATGTGTGTTATAGTTAAGTAATCTCTCAGTACCTAGATGCCTAGGCATCTAGCAGTTTTAAAGGTATGATTTCTTTAGATCGGCTAACGTCTGTCATCTTGCAGTAATAGAGTGTCAGAAGGATTTCAGTTTAAAAAATTATATCTTATCAAGGTGGATAGTGAGATTGTTTTTGTGATTTCTCAGGGATGTGACAGATTGATGAAGTGTTCTTCCAAAGTTTAAAAAATGACAATAATGTCACCTATATAAACTAATGCAAACTTAAGGTTCCTGATGACCATGTTCATCAATTTCTGGAGAGTTACAAAGGCTGAAAGATAAGCTAAGAAATTCATAGTGACCAATAGTATCTTTATCTGTCATGACCTGAAATGAAAGCCCAATTTAGGATTCTTGGACACTTGAGTTTATTCAAGAAGCTCAGTACTAGGAAGTGGGAATTTTTTTAGGATAATTTCCTGAATAAGTTTCCTGTATCAACTACCATGTGAGTTTTGCGTTTTCCACTTGCGTCTTTTTCTTTAGGGAAATATTATATGGTAAATTTCTTTATCTTGTTATTCTGTTCTTTAGAAGATTATTGTTTTCTTCCTCTGTTTTTAAAATGGGTGGAAAATCTGTAATTTTATGAGTAAATGGGTCTGTCTATTTTTAGTATTATTTTATGTTTGACAGTAGATTTATATCAGGTTAAACTTCAACTAATTTTATAGTGCTTTTTACTTTCTAACTAACATCTCACTGGAAGTTTTATCTAAATGACTGTTGCGTGCGGAGGCTGAACCAGGGGTAGAAATCCTCATACACTAAATAAAATGCCGGGTCTGGTTGTACTTCTGAATACCTTCTGAAAGGTGACTTCTGAATTAGTGCCACAATAATATTGTCATAGCATAAATGAAATGTATATAAATTATTTGCAATCTTAATAAAAAAGAGAGCAAGAAAAATGTTGACGTTTAATGAAATGAAAAGTACAGAATTTATAGGTTTACAATAAAAATGGTTTATTGGCATTAGTTTAACAAATAGAAAAAATATTGTATTCAAGAGAATTACAAAAGAAATTAACTTAATTAAAATAATTAATTAATAAATAATAAACATAAATAGTTTGTAAAAATTGTGTGAAGAAGATTCTTTGTTGTACGAAGGAGAGAGAGAAGGAATAAATAATAATAGGTCTGACCTGATTGTGAGCTCACGGGATATAAGATTGTTGAAAATCACAAACTGCGTCGAATCTGGGTGAGGAAGAAAACGTCGTCTGGTTGAACTAGTGAGGCCGGCCGGCCTCAATTAATGAGCCGGATCAATTTTAGCAATTAAATTAACAGATACTTTCTTTCATAACCTAATAATATATAATTATTGCTAAAAGAAAACATGTAAAACTTAACTAAAAATCCAAACATCATCGGACGCTCCAAGGGCAGCGGTATAGATATTCTACACAAGCTGACCACTAGAGCCGAGGTCTGAATCTTGCGAAAGTCAAATCGGACTTTGTTTTAGACAATTTTGATGGTAGGAATTTTGAGGTTGGACGATGGTTAGATACCTTCGATCGGGAATGCGAGCGATGCCAGGTTAATGATTCGAAAAATAAGGTTCTAATTTTACGTTTATTTATGGAGGGGATTGCCAAAAATTGGTACTCCTCAACGTTGATTGAATTTGGATTGGAAAAAGACTTCACGGATTGGGAATTGAAGATGAGAACGGAATTTAAAGAACAAGGATGGAAAAAAAATCAGAGAAGCATATAACTATAGGTACATAGGAGGTCATTATGATGATTATGTACTGCGAAAACAGAGTCTTCTACTGGAACAAGAGCACGCAATTGACAACATTATTCAACTAAACCTTATTGTTATGGGATTACCAGTCAATGTACAGGAAAAACTCGACCGTTCTAAAATTGATTCAATTGCAGAATTACTTGGAGAGCTGAGAAAAATGGAGCCTTCTTTGCTATCACTACAAAAGAAATCTGCCAATATTGTTACACAAAATAAAAAACCAATTGTAACAACTGAGAACAAAAAGCCCTGCTCCATTTGTAACAATCGAGGCTATCGAGGGATGTTTCATCCTGAGGCAGTGTGTCGAAATCGGTTAGCTAGTGAAAAAGGTATAAAAACTGTGAATAACGCTGAAGTTCAAGAAACCCTTAATGAATCCATCACTGATCATAAAAACTAGGTTTGCTGCCACTAATTACTCTCGGGGCCATAATAAATAGGAATAAAAAATGCACGGGAATCTACGACCCTGGCGCGAATATCAGTTTTATCACACTAAAATGTGTGAAAAATTTGAAATTACGAATCCAGGATAATAATATGACCTTCCGAACGATTGGTGGCAGGCATGGTTTTGCTGGTTGTGTGAATGTAAAATTGAGAGTCATGAATTTGGAGAAAGATGTCCAGATGTTTATAGTAAATGATGAAAACTTTAAATATGACGTATTGTTGGGCTTGGACTTAATTGTGCGTTTTTACTCAAACTTGAATTGTAAATTACATCTATATCAGACCCTTCCCGAAGAACACAAAAAAGACAATGACGAAAACTTTATTCAGAAGTTGGATGGCCTTCGAGATGTCTACGTGAATTACAATGAGGGCATAGATGTCAATAATTTTGAAGCAAAGGTAGATCACCTTGATTCTACCAAAAGGCGGGAAATTGAAAACTTGATTAACAAGTTCAATTGTATTTTTGCAAAAGATAAATTTGATGTGGGACGAGTAAATGATCACGAGGCCCACATACAACTGTTTGAACATAAGTTTGTTTCAAGAAAGCCATACCGTTGCAGCATTCCAGACCAACTGGAAATCGAAAGTCAGATATCTCAGTTACTGAAAGCAGATTTAATAGAAGAATCTACTTCACCTTTTACTTCTCCAGTAACGCTGGCATACAAACGAGAAGAAAACAAAAAGAATAGATTATGTATCGATTTCCGTGAGTTAAACCGTTTAGTAGTTCCTGAACCACAACCTTTTCCACTGATTGAAGAACTGATTACAAAAACAAGAGGTTGTCGGTGGTTCACAGCATTGGACATAAATTCAGCCTTCTGGTCAATACCTATTCGAATAAAAGATCGCTATAAAACTGCAATCGTGACTCAAGACGGACACTGGCAATGGAAATGCCTCCCGTTTGGATTAAAAACCTCCCCCCAAATTTTTCAACGAGTTTTAAACTCTATTTTAAGACGAAGTAACTTGAAAGACTTTTCTGTTTGTTATATGGACATTTTATTTTTTCTAAAACATTCACAGATCATATACAACACTTGCATAAACTATTGGAGGCAATTTGTAGAGAAGGCTTTCGGTTAAAAATCACAAAGTGTAATTTCGCTAAAAGAGAAGTTATATATCTAGGACTCATTCTCTCAGAAAATACAGTCCGTCCACTTGGGGGAGATAACTTGATGGCCATACAAAATTTTCGTTTGTCTAAGATAAAGAAAAATGTTCGCCAGTTCTAGGAAAAGTAAATTTCTACCACAAAAAACATAAAAAATATGGACACATAGGGTCAAGTCATGTAATAAATAAGTTTCGTAAATTCTAATACACTCGAAATTTAGATTCGAGAGTGAAAATTTACTGCCAAAATTGCGAAATTTATATAAAAAATGAGAGCCGAACACCCTGTACTTATGGGTTCTTATCAAAACTTGGACCAGCAAGAGCACCTTTTGAAATTGTTTCCCTCGACACGATAGGGGGTTTGCAGGAAACCGTTCATCAAAACGGTACCTTCATTTGTTAGTAGATCATTTTACAAGATACGCGTTTATCTCTACTTCCAAAAACCAAACAGCAAATGATTTTGTGAAATTACTCAAGAAGGTACAGGACAAGCATGCGATTCAGACACTCCTCACGGACCAATACTCAGGCACTAATTCTGCAGAATTTAAAAATTTTCTGAAAAAAGAGAAGATCAACCATATATTCACTTCTGTTAATAACCCTGCATCGAATGGATTGAACGAAAGATTGAATCAGACACTAGTAAACAGAATCCGCTGCAAAATAAATGAAACTCAGAGAAGAGCATGGTCGAAGGTAGCGGATGAATGTGTTCTGGAATACAATTCCACCGATCATCCTGTGACTTCCTTTAGCCCAGAATATTTATTGTTTGGAAAACCAGCCCTATAACTCCAACATCTCTTGAACCAAAAACAAATCTTTTACAAAGATCGGGAAATAGCTTATGAAAACACAGTTAAAAATCATACTTATAACAAACAATTGATCGACAAAAAAATAAAACATCACGATTTCAAAGAAGGGGATTTTGTTTATGTGGACCATGCTTCAAAGATAAATAGGAACAAATTGGAGGAAATAAGAATTGGACCTTTGAAGAAAATCAAGAAAATATCAAACTCTATCTTTGAGCTGGATACAGGACACAGGAAGAAGGAGTCAAACATGGTTCACATCTACAAATTGGTGCCTCTCCCCAAGGGTGGGGGATGTAAAACTCCGGTTTTATCAACACAACACATGTGATCTCTCGTCACCAAGGAATTGTTTTCTACTTTGAATACAAGTGTTCTCTACCGTGACAGTGAACGTATGTATTCGGCCAGAAGATGGACAGTGTCCGAAAGCGCTCGCCAACGGGAGACGATGTACAGAAACCAATGAAGACGGAGAATATAAGGTATGAGAATTGTTTTCTACTTTGAATACAAGTGTTCTCTACCGCGTCACTACTTTGAATTGTTCTCAGAATTTATTTTCTTCTATCGTTTCCTACATTTCAACAGAAGAGACTACTTCGCTGAAAGAAAACTTCTTTGTTTCGATTCGTTTTCAGGTATTCAACTAAAATTCACACCTAGTGGACTTTATTTATAATAATAGCGTTTTGACTAATTAATAAACGTTTTCAGAACGCATCGCAGTAGTCTTCTTTGGCTTTCAAGCTTATAAATCGAAACAAATTTGCNATATATATATATCCATAATAGACTCTGTTATTTAACTATCTCTTTGCCTTGACATTTTATTGTTTCTATTGTAATCAAAAATAAGTTTATTTGTGGTTTTTATCACTTATTGTAAGATACTTGTTTGTTTACAAGAACTACCAACTGAAACTGCTTTTATATTTCAGTATTTATTTTCATTTTCTGAAACTTTATACTGGCAGAAGGCCAACTGTTAGCCAGTTTCTACATTATGATGCCTTGCCTGCATTCATGAAATGAGCATTCATATGGTTCTTTCCTTGGCAATGTATGGTAATTTCTGAAAATAAATGTATCCACATCGAGATACCTTGAGGGATATATGTTCCCAAATTTGCTATATAAGACACATCCATTCTTTGAATCCAGTAGTTCCAACAATATTTATATGTTAATTTGACAGAACTATAAATTGTAGTCGAGCAGAAATTCTGAATAGAAAATACCAAGGTCAAGATTTCTGAACTAATACCCAGATGTGAGTAATGGTATATCACTGGCAGAGTATACCTCTGTGATTTTCTCACCTTGATATTAGATCTTAACTAGACCAACACCTAATAGTAGAATTATTTTTAAGTCCTAAGTCGTTGGTTGATAGGTTCAAGTCTTAATATAGGTGTGTTTTTAAGTCTTGGCACCATTGTCCAATTTCAGCTCCAGCTTCTTCTCTACAATTCTGACAACGATTATTGTTTTATTCCCAATTCGCCCATGGTATTGATGAACTTTGTGAGCGTCCTCTAGTTTGGAGATAGCCGCCTCTCATAGACACCTGCTAGGTCCTCCGATAAGTACGACACGAGCTAGGTACCCTATTTTCCCGCGTGTCAAGCATGATCTCTTTGCACATAAATTTGACCTTTGAACATCATGGCTTTTAAATTTAACTTTTTCACTAGTGATAGTTAACTTTACATTGTAGTAAATAATAATACTAAATATGTAATAATTTGTCTTTGCTTTAATATTTTTACTAATTTTTTTACCAGCCTTACCATCTTAAATTAGTCTCAGTTGTGTATTCCTTACATTTCGGTCGGACAAAATCACTATTAATGGCTGCTAATGACTTAGCCCAGGTATGTACTGACCAACTGTTTCATTGGCACTCTGAAGCCAAAGGATGAAGCGATAATGTTCTGCTTGTGGACATAAGGCAGTTCTTGAGAAGGAAGGAGTGAAAGAATAAATAATAATTACTTAAATATATATAATTTGTACAAATTATTTTTTCCTTAAACATTACAGGCAATGGTCAATGAACGTCTGTTGAGTTAGCCTGCTATTTTTAATTATTTAACCAATGATATGTTCATGAATTTTTTTGTAATATACTATTATATTTTATATAACATACTTTATATTTATTTCAGTAGGTAGCTGGCATTATTTTTGGAAGAATGCACTTATGTGTGTGTTCTTAATTATTAAATAACATTGTTATTGCTTTTAAAAGCATGCATTCATAAAAACAAGTATAGAAATTTTATTTTTTCTGAAACAGCAAGGTTTTACTTAAAATACATATTTATAAAATGAAACGAATGCTGTTCCAATCTCTAAATAGATTTTGTTTAATATGATCCTAACAATCAGTAATGAAGTAATAATGCACACACAAAAAAAACAACTAAATATGTAAAACAATTAATACTTTAATAAATCACAATAAAATGAACCTGTTAAGTAATTCTTACTTTCAGCAATTGTAAACTAACAATAAAAACTTAAAGGTGGGTTACCTGTTGTTTACAGTTATGTTGTTTAAATAACTTTACAACTTAACACAAACATAAATACACACAAACACTTATGAATAAAACTGAAATGTGATGTAGTCAAAATGAGTATAATTGAATGCTATCTTTTAAAAACACTTATTAATGATTCACAAACTAGGTGCAATTTTCATGTCATCTATCATTATTTCTCTAAATACAGTCTTTGTTATTATTTAATAATAAAGACTGTATTTAGAGAGTTACTGAAAGCAGATTTAATAGAAGAATCTACTTCACCTTTTACTTCTCCAGTAACGCTGGCATACAAACGAGAAGAAAACAAAAAGAATAGATTATGTATCGATTTCCGTGAGTTAAACCATTTAGTAGTTCCTGAACCACAACCTTTTCCACTGATTGAAGAACTGATTACAAAAACAAGAGGTTGTCGGTGGTTCACAGCATTGGACATAAATTCAGCCTTCTCGTCAATACCTATTCGAATAAAAGATCGCTATAAAACTGCATTCGTGACTCAAGACGGACACTGGCAATGGAAATGCCTCCCGTTTGGATTAAAAACCTCCCCCCAAATTTTTCAACGAGTTTTAAACTCTATTTTAAGACGAAGTAACTTGAAAGACTTTTCTGTTTGTTATATGGACGACATTTTAATTTTTTCTAAAACATTNTGGATATATTTATCTATAAGCTTTTCCTACTGTAATTTTTAGAATAAAAAAATGAAATTTGTTACCTAAGCTATTTTAAATGAGATCTTTAATAGCTGAATAAAGGAGGAGGGGGGCTTGAAGGAGAACAAAATTTAAGCCCGTAATATATTTGTTGTTAATAGCGTTACGAAAAATTTATGAAACTACATATTTTTAGAATGTAATTATAAAACATTTACAATCTATACAATTTTAACATGAAACACATTTTAAGTACAATACATAAAAATGTAACTCGAGGGCTGTGCTGGCCTTGTTATTTTTAAGATGTAGAAATCAATTTCGGTAATTTAGCTTCTTATCACAAAAGGTTTAATAAATTTGATGTTTAATGTCTCATGAGGATGATAAGGGGATTTTTAGAGCAAGACAAAATTTATAACCTTATTGTGTTGTAATAATTTGTATTACAAAAAAATTGTATTACTCTTAATAGGTGTCAAATTTAGTTTTAAGTATGTTTTAATATTCTTTACGTTCTGTAACATTTGTGCAAAAACCCTAAGGCAAATATTTATGAATGTAATTATGAAGAGCGAGCACATCCCCTACTCTCTCCTTCCGGACATTCCAGAGGGAACCTTAGTGATTTCACCAATTACACTCCCTTTTTTAAGATCAATTAAGGCATTTACTCTTATTTATTTTCATCTTTAATGAAGCACGGAAAATCTGCTTAGCTTACACAGCTCCTGCGTGACGAACTTAATTTGCTTTTACTGTAGGAATTTATTTGTAAGGTGCACCCTGTCCTTTTTTTTATTTTTTATTAAAAATATTCATACCAGAATCGGGTTGGTATTTGATTCAATTTTGATGAAAAGTCTAAATGACTTTACCAACTTTAGTAACTTTAATAGTTACTTGGCAAATTCATTAATAATTTCTTACTGTAATTATTTAAAAGATAGAACAGTGAACTATTTCATATTATATGTTATTTTAAAGGTAGAATATGTTAAAATAAAATTTTCTAGCTTTGTAGTGTTGTCACCCAATTTATGTGGAATTTACCTATTCTTATAAAGGAATTTCAAATTATTTTTACTTTCTTTTGGAAATTTACTTTTATTTGTTAATTTGCCATTGACTGATGTTAATGGAGTATATTACTAATGTCAGTTTCGTTTTCTGTTGATTGGGTTAACTGACAAAATTCACTGTCATTGTAAAACCCTGACTTTCTGTTTTCTCCCTTAAGGCTTCTTCTCTGAATAAAACATAATTCCCATTAACCCAGCACTGAACGCCCGACACTGAGTAGACTTTTGCCACTTTGCTTCATTATAGATGGACAGATGGGTTTCAACATTTTTTTGTGTGGGTATTTCAATGTGCGACCATTGTAGTAAATAGTAAAACGAAACTTTCGAGTTTATACCATCTTCTGATATATCGCAAATGAGGAAAATTGTGATATTGCTTCTAGATTACTTTCATGGGGATTTCTATTATTGAAAAGTGTGCAATAATATCTTACCGTAATTATAAATAACAGAAATTACTTCTCTTTTTCATGGGTGAAACATAAAACTCATGAAGGGAGGGGTTATCACAGGTTGTCATCCTATTCAAAATCCATGCTCTAGGCAACTTCTATTTCTCTATCAAACTTTGCCCAGAGCAGGAATTAAAACTGTAGTACCAGGATTGTGAGACCCAAATGAGTGCTGACAAAAATATTTACTTTCTGAAAATTCATGTAGATTTTATAATCATTATTTTAATTGAATGATTGATTTATCTATATTAACTACCTCAAAAAGAAGCATATTATGTAATATATGGTCATCAGCTATGCTAATAAATAAATATAGTAATTACATCTTGTATACATTATCATTTTCTGATATAATATTTTGTATTACATTATAATTTTCTTTGAAAATAGGGGTTTTAGTCAAACTAATTACTGCAATTTTAATTATCATATTCATAATTTCCTTATTGATGTAAAATGTTTTTCTTATGACACCATAATAAGAAAATAATTTTGAAAATTGCTCATAATTTGAGATTGAACATTATACTATACTTAAGAGTACTTTATGCTGGTCGAGATTCATCTTCCAGGAACTGGTAGAATATTTAAGTTTGTAGTGAAAAGTGAGCTCAGAAAAAGATTCTCGGAGTCATCAAACTTGACCAAGTCACCTAGGCTTGTCAGAGTCCAAAACTGCTGGCTTACCTCAGAGCTGAAAACAAAATATTGGTGTTTCAAAAATGAGATCTTTGGTTGGCCAAAACAGAGAATTCGATAAAAATTGGGATTCAGTTACACTATTTTACTTTAAAACAAATTTTATAGGAACTATATTAAAAAATTGATTTAAAATTATATATTATTATTAAACT
>KZ807360.1:436251-457558 GCA_000696205.2 Oncopeltus fasciatus | reverse complement strand
TTTTATAGTTTTTCTTTCTTTATAATTTTTTTTCTTCTATTGTAATTTACAAGATATTAATAACAGTATGTAATAAATAAAGCTTTAATAATTTAAAAAAAAGCCGCAATAAGTTGTTTTTCCTAATAAAATTTGACATAACGCCTACAAATTCTAAATGTAAATTAAGTACGTATGTAGAACGCAGTCGGTGGAATATTGGGGTATTATCTGGAATGTCTTCTGCGAGTACAATAGGTCATTTTCACTGCAGCGGGTAAAGTAACATTTTGATTAGTTCAATAAAACTCGTTCCAGATTCCTTTATTCTTCAAAGATATATAAGTGTAGAGAATAAAATACAAATACAAATATTCATCGAGTGCAATACATTTTAAATTCGCTTAGCTTTCTCAGCGCCTTCTCAGCAGTTTTATGAGGCAAGTGTCTACATGACTTCTTCTGCCTCAGTATTATGGCGGACAATGTGTGACAATACTCTTGGATGAACCAGAGGACAGATCTCTTGTGAGGAATACCTTTACTCCCTGATATTGACTCTCTGATAAAAGGCAGTAAACTTATTTAGGTAATAAAAAGTTGTCAACATCATCATCCAGTTCGTTGTACCGCTTACTCCTCCCCCACTAAAAGTTGAATTGCCTGTTTTCGTTTCTATTTGTCATGAATTTCAAAATTAGCCATATTGTTTTGTGACAACTAATACTTGAGTTACGCGTGGAGTTGTGTGTGCCTCGTGCATGGAGGCGAGGATGTTGAACGGTCTCGTTCCCCAGAGATGTGGGCTGGCCTGTGACGTAGCCGGTGAGGCGAATCGCCCCCCCCCCCCCCGGGACCATTCTGACCCCCCACCCACAGATAGGAATCCACGACCGGGGACATACCATCAATGCTGGGAGCCACCTCGAAAACAGAAGTACTGAATAATATGTTAAACTCTTTATAAATTTAAATGGTTCTCTTACAAGAAGAAATATAATGGATTTAAACTGGGTTCTACAGTTAAATTCGGAATTTTTGTAAACTTAAATTGTATGAAATACCTTACCAATTTGATGAGCTCTAAAGAATAGACATTCACTGATATTCTTACTTGTCGTGCGCTAGAGTCAGTCTTTACATCATTTACATAAAAATGTAAATATATGTTAATTTAAATGTAAATAAAAAAAAAGCTTTTAAACACTCGATTTCAAATTTGCATTAAAAAAATTTTTTTTTCTAAGCTATGCGTCTTTCTTTAAGCAAACTATTTCTATAATAATGATCTAGTACTGACTAACAATCGTCAGTTCATTATTTAAATTTTTGCCTAAATTGTAAATATTTTTGCACTAAATATGTGTATTAAATTCTCAGATTCTGCGGAATTATTGTTAATTAATTGCCAAAACTACTATAATTTTAGTTCCAATTAAAGTATTCCACTAATGTAATAGTAAAGCAGGTATGGTTAGGGATGGTTTCAGGAATACTAGAAGTGATTGGTCATCATCATCTTACTAACCTTTCCTACCCTTCTACGCCAAAGAATTGCCGAATTCTTGACCCTTAATTTATTTTTATTTTGATGAGTTTTTATGTGGACAAATTCAGTATGATAATTATCTTGATAAAACAACAAATTCAATTAGGTAATCGTTAAACTACTAAAATTATTTATAAATTTTAAAAAGTGTTAAATAAATTTGATTTTGTCACCATACCATACGAAACATATGATAGTTTTGAATTATAATCAACTCAATTACTTCTAGTCCAACGTTATTATAAGGTAGGGTATTATATTTTCTTTCAATTAGGCACGAATATTAACTGATAACTGGCAAAATTGCCTTAGTGCGCTCTGTGGAAATTAATTACCTTATGCAATTTTCATTAATGCATGCCAGGATGTCATTGAATTTTACATAATTCTTGAATTACCTTTTGAGCTCCTAAGAGAAATTCCTCCTTCTCCGACGACCTTCGAAGCAGCTGTTTGTGCCATTCGGTCTCTTCAATAGCGTAATCCTCGGAGGAAACTTACCTTTCCGACAAAAAAAAAGAGATTCCCAGAGGAAGTGTGACAAGGAAGAATGGAGCGCCTTGTCCTTCTGCCCACCATTGTTTGCCGATTCCAGAGGCCTTGGATCCAGTGATTCTTCTTGAACCTGCTGGACACATTCTTTCTAACATGGCGGTCACACGCCAGCTGGCATTTCTGCTCGCTGGCCTCAAAATATTGTTTACTTATTTCACAGTTCCTGCTTTATTGGAGAAACCCCAGCTGAATCCTGTTTTATGGCTTTAAATGAGGGTTTATTGAGGATCTCGTGTGCAATACACTTTGACCACTTTATCTGTAGTTTCATAAATTTACGAAAGTCAAGTACATTAATCATGGAATACATTGTAGTTTTCAAAACAAACAGATATTTTTGTTTTTATTTCAGCAATTTCATTTTAGTTAGTTCCTCCCTAGCTGCTTTCAGCATGTGCTTGATAACCAAGCAGATATCAATAAATAAATCCCGAAGTATAAAAAAGATACATTCAGAATAGATAGAGATTATTTATTCCCCTTGTTGATATACGGTTTAAATTGGGGTTCGATCCAAAAGTTATTAAAGAAACACAACTTTCTCTCAGAATATACGTTTATTTAAATATTCATCGGCTTTTCAGTTTGAATAGTAAGCCATCTTCATTGCCGGTAACAGGATTACAGTAACAGAGTGGGAATAAATATGAAGGAAACAGCCAGTAGTGAAAACAAATAAAACTAGAAAATGAAAAGTATATTAGAAAATAGAGACAAAACACACACATATATATATATGTGTGTATATATANCAATGTAGCCACACCAAAAGTGTCATCAATGTTTTATATTAGAGAGAAATGAGAATCGGAAGAAATATTGTTATCAGAGTATTACGCTCTTTTTTTTCAAAATGGGAAATAAATATGAATTTAAGCAATCAAATAGAAATGTTATGACTTCCCTCTATCCAAAAATGTGTTTCCGTTTCAAGGAATAATTGAAGAACGGTTTGTGTGCCACTCAACTTTACCACAGCTTTTAATTAAGCATATATATATATATATATATATATATATATATATATATAAGTACATTTTAAAACGGTTTTATCAACTTTTGGACGACCGAACACAGAACTTGGGGCCTGCCAATCTACCTGTCCTTACATCCTTAGGCATCTTACAAAAAACTTTCGCCGGACTGTTTCGTTGACTCCTCACTATCCATTTGAATTTCATGGCCTTCCCCCCGCCCACCACCCCTTACCAATCATTGTTTTATCAGTACCTCACCACACTTCCCCATAACTTAGTTATGTTAATTTTGACAACAGCTTCCCTCTCACCTTCGTGAAAGGTAAGTGTGGTAAATTTCTTTATGTGTTTCTGTGTTTGTGTGTGTGTGTGTGTGTGTGTGTGTGTGTGTGCGCGCGCGCGTGCGTGTGTGCGTGCGTGCGTGCGTGCGTGCGTGCGTGTGTTTATACATATATATGTGTGTGTGTGTGTGTGTGTGTGTGNACATATATATATATATATATATATATATATGTATTTGCTTAATTAAAGATGAGGGGAATTTATTATGATACAAATAAATGTTTAAAATACGAAAACAACAATGAATTACTACAATAGTATCATTGGAAAAGGATATTTGGAGCTAAGCCATGATAAGGTCCTTTCATAGAAGTCCTTTGATGGCGAAATGTGACTGAGAAGGTCGAGTCAAGATTCGATCACTCCTAACTGGTTCTGTCGAAATAAAGGGACTACAGACCACAAGGACATTGCTTCGGTTGCCTGAGAAAGATGGCACATGCAGCTAATGAGTATGTTGCAAGTTCTTATCATAAAGCCTTCATTTTCACTTATGAATGAACTAGAACACAATCCTTTTGATACTTCCGCCTGCATAAAATTCGTTCTGCGGGAGATGCATATATTTATATGCATATAATATGAATACATATATTTAATATTCGCATTAATTGGAAATGCAATTTATTCCAGCAATTGATCAGGGTCTTGCGTCTGCCTTTTAGTAACATAGTCTAATTGAGTCATTGGTCAATTTATTTTATTTTAGCGTAATGCGACACATCCTGTACCAGTTCTGCACAATACTTCTTATAGATTTTTCTAATGATAATTTTATTGCACTTAGCCCGTATGCACATGTTATAGTTTAACCAATAGAAATTCTTTATAATAGCTACGAGTATACTAATCTAACTTACAGCCGCAAATACCAAAATTATATTTTTGTGCATATTATATTCTTTGTGCTATAAATGAGTACCTTACTTTTTGATGAGTACAGATTACCAATGTCGTTTACTCAAAGAAATAATTCCTACATTCATAAAAAAGAAATTGAAATAGCGTGAAAGACTATTGAAAGTCCAGAAATGCATAGAAAGTTTCTAGACCTTTATTCTTACATTGAAATAATAATTTATAAAATAATAAAAGAATAAAATTGACAAATGCCATTAGGGAAAAGGTTGATAAAAATAAAGAATTTAGTCATTTTTTCGAACTCACTAAAAACATTTGACTTGGTACATCAAATTGTATAACTATAGCGTAAGAAAACAATAAATCAAGTCTTATTTGAAAGAAAGGATGCAGGTGGTAGTAGTTAATCATGACTCAACAAATCTACATATATTCAACTGAATAGAGAAGTATTTGAAACTGAAAAATACAAAACAAAAAATCAGTGCATAACATATATCCACTGGTACAATAATTTATTCCTACTTATATATTACGAATCGTGTTGCTAGAAATGTTTTCATTACCTTTGAGAATTGTATTAATATTATATTTTATTAGATTTTTCGAATAATTTATAAAAGTTAAAACTATTGACAACATTATTTTAAAATATTAACAGGTTTTTTGTTGTTGTTTTTTTTGCTAATTTTCCCATTTATTTTATAAATTTAAAATAAAATTAGTTTAACGAGGATAACTATATCCAAATACTTTCCAATTTTTTAAATTTTACTCTACATGAAAAATATTTCGCCTTATGAAAGCAAATAATTGTATAAGATATAAAATAATGTAGCAAAACAAGACAAAAGACTGGTCTATAGTTGTCGTTACCAAACTATTCCCAAGAGTACTTTACATTTTTACAACCAGAATATGTTTACATACATTGTAATCACACACTATAATCACAAATAGCTCTTCAAATACGCATCTATAGACTTCTTTAAATTATTTAATTTAAAAAATATCACTAAGCAGGAACTGACTGATAAAAAATCTTCTGATTGAGAAAATACAAGGTATTCTACAGTAGGTAGATAGGTGGCCATGCTAACTAAAACAGGAGTCGGACAAATGTTCTGTTTTTGCTGTACAATTTTATATTTTTACATGTTTTACTTTTTAAAATTGTAGTATTGGTGATGCCGCGAGGCGATATGTTTTATATATGTAGTAAAATTCAGTACATTACTATTATAAACCATTATAGCTGAAATATTTTACATACGATAATTGTAGTTTAAAATTTAGTTCTTAAACAAATTGATTAGGAGACTTTTGATAAAATTATTCATTTCTAAACTAAATTAGTGCTACTTCGATAATACAATATTTACTTTAATTTCAGAATGAATAATATATACAGTTGCTGGATATTATAAGTCTGTACCAGAATGTGCATGTTCTAAGAAATATCATAATTTGTTATCTGCATTTCAATTAAGAACGTTCTGATAAAAATAAATAACCAATAGAAGCCTCAGAAAATTGGGTTGACTGAACTAATTCCAGATATACCTGTAATTTACTGAGCGGTTTGATTAAAAATGGAGGATTAGGACTCAAATTACAAACAACAACAACAGTTTTGCTAAAACCACCACCGTATCACCGAACTTGCCTAATGTGTTAATTAACTTTAAACTGAATTAGTTCTATTTTTTTTTTTTTATTTTAAGCTTATATTAGTTTTATACTGAACGTGACTCATATTGTTTTGTGAATGACCATTCTCTAGTTATGATTAGGGAAACTTATTTCCGAATCTCCCACCTAAAGGCCTCTGTAATCTGTCTGCATAGTGTTATAGCAACATTACTTCATATATAGAGAGCAGAACTTATTTTTAAATGTTTTACTCTATATTTTTATTATCCTTTTTATTTTGGTTGATGTTATAAATTTCAATAAAAGGTTTAGACGCTAAATATTTATGCTGTTTCTGTAATCTAAAATATTATGTTGATTACTAGAAATATAATCTAATAGTTTAACCTTAGAAGCTAAAAATGAAGACTAAAAAATTAGTCACACTACTTTCTCTTTGTTTACTGTAAGACATAAAATATTTGTTACATAAATCCTTTGTTTATTCATGCTGTGTATGCTGGAAGCGTTACTTTTGTGTCGAGTATTCTGACCTCCACGACTACGCTTTTTAATGAAGATAAACGGCTCGGGTAATTAGTAGAATATGAAATGAGGGGGAACTGTTTGCCCAAATGTGGGGGGACACTGAGGGTCGATGGGGGGGGGGGAGCAATGTGCATTTAAAGATCACGTGATTTCTTCTGCTACTCGCTTTAGGGGCGCTGAGAGAAACCCCCATTAGGCCATTGCATTAATATGCTGTTGATGGAAACTACTACCCCAATAATGGCACTGACTAAAGGCGGGCTCGGAGATAAAGTCCGTCACCTATGAGCTGTAGAAATCTCAGCAGATATCCTCGTGTTACATTGAAGATTGTTGGGGGGGGGGGGAGGATATGTAGTTGAGATATATATATATGATTATTCCAATCTACTCAGTATCTTGCTTAATAAGAATTTTTGTAAAAAAAAAAAATAAAATAAAGTGTGTGTGTGTGTGTGTGTGTAGAGACAGAGAGAATATTTGTCTGCAATAGGGATAAAAATAAAATAATGAACAAGTTTGTTGCACCGCCTTTGGTCTGACCTCCCCATCGTCAGTACAGCCATGCAAAAAATGTGGGCCATCTTATCACTTCTGCCTCTCTATGTTCTGATAATTATATCTAACAGATAATAACTATTATCTCTTTCCTCAAATATCTTTATGTTACATTACTGTTTTCTATCTGACTAATGTGAAGAATAAATGGCAAATTATTACAAAATGTACCATAAACTATATTTTATTTTAAGTTTTAACACATATAAATGAAGTAAGCGACTTGAAAATGAAGTCTCATTAGTTATTTAATTATTCTATACAAAATAAGGAGGAAATGTGGTCAGTTCTATAATAATTGTATGTATCTTCTTCCTTCTCTGTCTACAATGTTTAAATTAAAGGAATTTTATTTGCCATATTTATGAATTTGAACAGGTTAATTTCTGAAAAGTGCTGGACAGCATTTGGGAGCGAAAGAGAAGGGTTTTAGAAACGGAAGAAAGTGAGAAATTATTTATGTCTTTGCTGCAATTAATGTGGAAAAATAGTGTGACAATTAACAAATGCTGGCTTAGTTTGCTAAAGTTATGGACATATAATTTATTGCCAATGCTCCTTTTTAATAAATGTAAGTAAAAAGATATTGCGATAGGCGACTACACAAATAATAATCAAATATCACTCATTATACAAAGTGTACAGAAAGAATAATAAGACAAAACTTTATGATAATATTCATTTCCTTTCGGTATGTCTTTTTGTTATTTTTTAAAAATAATGTAAATATTCGATACGAGTTTTTTCTAGACAGATTTAATGTATATTTTTTTAAAGCTATAATAATATTGAAGTATCCCCAATTTATTTAAGAAATGAATAATGTCATAAGTTTCCTTATAAATTTGTTTGAGAACTAAATTTTAAACTACAATTATCGTATGTAAAATCTTTCAGATATAATAGTTTATAATAGTAATATACTGAATTTTCCTGAATATATATAACATATCGCTCCGCGGCATCACCAATACAACAATTTTAAAAAGTAAAACATGTAAAAATATAAAATTGTACAGCAAAAACAGAATATTTGGCCGACTCCTGTTTTAGTTGGCATGGCCACCTATCTACTGTAGAACGCCTTGTATTTTCTCAATCAGAAGATTTTTTTCAGTCAGTTCCTGCTTATTGATTTTTTTAAAATTTAATGATTTAAAGTAGTCTAAAGATGCGTATTTCAAGAGCTATAGTGTATGATTACAATGTATGTAAACATAACTATTATACCTTCTATTATCCGTCTTCATTGGTTTCTGCAAACCATCTTCTGTTGGCTAACCTATCTACTAGGTCTACTAGGTCTCAAATTTTACTACAGGATGCTAGTTATGATATTTCAAGAGCCATTAATGATTGTAATGTATACACGTGTTACATGTTAGTCATTAAACATCTTCTGGTTGTGAAAATGTAAAAAACTCTAGGGAATAGTTTGGTAACGACAACTATAGACCAGTCTTTTGTCTTGTTTTGCTACATTATTTTATATGTTAAACAACTATTTAATGCCATGAGGTAAAATATTTTTGTGTGTAGTAAATGAAACAAATTGGGGAGTATTTGAATAAAGCTATCCTCTTTAACCTAATATTTTATTATAAATGAAATGGTAAAATTAGCAAAACAAAATTAATAAAAAATAACATTCAATGTACAAATAACATAATCTGTGAATATTTTTTCATTTTTTATTTGGTCCATTCTCGTAGAAGTACTATACGTCTAGTGACCGTTGACGTTAGAATTGTTACTTTTAAAATCTGCAATAGGTTCAATTTTCAGTTAAATACTGCATCGCTTAATTACAAAAATTATTTACAAATATATATTATTAATCAGTGAATTGGTAGATTAAAATTGGTTATGTAACTGAAGTTCAAAATGTGTTCATTTTCTAAAATTATAAATTATTATTAGTTACACTTCTGGGTATACTATATTTATTTTAAGCAATAAATATTACATCATTTTTTATGCAGAATTTATTGATTGGTTTGTTTTTTGGGTTATATTTTTTTTTTTGTCTCCCTTCCATCCACATAGTGTCGAGGTGGATATCTACAGGGAGCCACATTATTTTAAGCACATATAGCTCAATTTATTCCTCAATAAAAGCCAGGGCGGGATTAAGGGACCCTGATCGATACTCTCAGCAAAAGTGTATTTATTTGAGAATGCTTGAGTGGACTGACGATGTATTTACTTGATTATGGAGAAAAAAAAGCAAACTCACCAAAAAGGTCTTCTCTTTCGCCCAAAATGTTTTCTGTACTGATTATTGGTGGGATTAGTGCAGAAATGAAATTGTTGGATGAATATGGACCGTTGATCATTCGTCCCTGTAAACATAAACTTTTTCGGGACTCAGAATTTTCTTGTTGTTTTTTCTCTGCGGTTCTTAAAATTTTTTAAGCAATATTATTTGTTTTTAATAGAAGCCAGTCATGCAGCATTAGAATAGACTGGACAATTTACCATATTCATTAAAGATAGACAATAATAAGAATAAATTACTTATTTGATCTTAAAAGTCCGTGAGAGAATTGAGTTTGAAAAGTGGGATTACAAGATTCTCATATATTCTAAATATCTTTCTTTATAAACAAAAATTAGATGAATCAAAAATAAAATATAAATAAATACTGAAGTTACTTTCTATATTTTAAAATTGAGAGAGCCCACCTGACCCTTGAAGTTATGTCCTTAATTGTTTTCCTTAATATTTGTTTTTCATTTTAAAAAAAATATCAAATACGATCATTGAAAACCAATACAATTTATCAGAGGCGGCGTCATGGCAACAGCATGAATAACTTAATTTTCTCATTGAAATATTTTAAGAAACTGAACATTGGGATTGGTTTTACCTGTTTTCCTAATTTTATATACAGGTATTTATTACAAGGACGATAAAGGGATTCTCTTAGAGTATGTAATTCCTGGTTTTTCATGTAATCAAGTTTTCATCTGTGTGTATATATATATATATAATCAAAATAGGTGGGGTAGAAGGTAGGGGTTGGGGTTAGGGGGTAGCATTGTGTAGCGGGAAGAATTGTGGACTCGGGTCGGGATTACAAAGAGAAATGCCCGGTCTAGCTAAACATTTGTTCTACTCAGCCTGGAAGGTATTGCCCACCTGACTCTCAACTCCTTCCAAATTCCCCCCCAAAATTTACATTTTACCCCCGAGAGACAAGCAAAGTGAAGCTAATAGCCTCTTTCATCAGAAGCAAATATGCTATCTCATTTACCATATGTTTCTAATATTTCGCATTCCGTAGCTCACTGTATTATAATTTGTTAGGTCCTACCGCAATATTTGTCTTTTTTTTTTACAGATAATGCTGATAGATAAACAAAAAAAAATCGTTAAAGTATATACAAAACCTATATTTTATACATGTCTTTATTTACACATAGAAAAGAATATATCAAGACAATTTGTAGTGCAAGGGAACAGATAAAAAATCTAACTGTCCAAGCCAGAAGATCTAGGTTCGTGTCCTGCCTTAATTGATATATATAGCAATCAAGAACAGTTAGTTTTTTATTCTGTTCCCTTGCACTAAAAATTGTTAAAATTAACCTGAGATTAAATGCCACAAAAAAAAAAATTTAAAAGTAAATAACGAGAGTCATTTAAACAGCTTGACAATGTCAGCTCCTTCGAGCATAAGACGAAATATTCATCTGCATCGGAGGTTAGACTCTCGACACTAGTGCGGGGAATTAAATTACTTATCAGAATTGTCCCGGTAGCATAAATGGAAAACACACCGGCCCGAAAAGCAGGAGATCCAGGTTCAAGTCATGGCTGGGAGAGTTAGTTTTTTATTCTGTTCCCTTGCACTAAAAATTGTTAAAATTTACGTGGGATTAAATACCATAAAAAAAATTTATGAAAGTATATATCAAGTTTATGTATTTTCAAACAGTCACTGTGAACGTGTCTACCCATGATCGCATGTCGTTGTGCCTCGTGAGAGAACATTTTGTGTATCTGTGTATATATATGTAGCAATCAAGAACAGGTCGGATAGAGGTGCAGTGCACACACAAAAAGAAAATATCACAAAGAGTAAAATTTTCGGGGATCTCTCGCCCTTCGTCAGTGAGAAGACGAAGGGCTGGAGATCCCCGAAAATTTTACTCCCTGTAATTTTTTCTTTTTGTGTGTGTTTTTCAGTTTCTATCACACCTGTTCTTGATAACTATATATCGCAGCCGCGAGTGTTTCTTTTTCTATATATACTTTATAATATATAAGGNTACTTTCTATATAATATATATATAAAGACATACTGCATACTTTAAGTTCGTATTTGTGAATGGCATATACCTTAAACCTGTGTCTAACATACTTATTTGTAAAATGAGGAAGAATGCATAATTTGAACTCAGTTTACATAGCCTTAACAGCATATCTTTGAAATAGTTCTACATAGAGTACTGTTATCTCAATTTGACATAAGCACCAATAAGTAATAATCATTATATTAAAATTAATTATATTTATAAGTAATTTGTCTGTTATTATAATGAATAATTAATCACTCATAAACAGTCCATTTCCAAAGTAATATGACAGCTTTGTATATGTAGTTAGAAGAAAGTGAGAAACTTACTTTCTATGTCTCAAAAGACAACACTCATGATCAAATTAGCTATCATACTATATCTTTGTATTTTTTTTTTAAATGCAATGTTTTACATTTAATAGTGTCATGAAGATTCTAAAAAATCTGATAAAATAATTCAAGAAAATATCCTTTACCTGGCTCGCAGTTGTAGACCGTGTGATAAGAAAATATCAGCACAGGCCTTGGATTACGCAAAGGCCTCAGCTCTATGGCTATCGTAATCATGTTCATGTGATGCCTTTTTTACGGTTGAAGTAAGTGAAATACACCCCTTGTTACATTTTCAACCCCAACCAGATTGTTGTCTAATGGTAGTAGCATCAATTTTACAGTAATTAATTTCTATTTAAGTGTTTGATTCGGTCAGCAGTTAAAATTTTTGTCGTTTTAAGTCTCTCTGAAGTTATTTTTTTAATTTAATCATTTAAAGACTAGCTTAAACATTTTAATGTACAAATCGCTTCAAATGACAAATCACTAGCTGTATGTAGATCTAGCACCTTTTTTTAAAGATATGTTAGTTTATGTGTGAATAAATGTAGCTGAATCAAATAGATTTGATATATCAATAATTTTACCTGAAAGATAAACTTGTGCTAAAAATAAGAGTAAAATTGAGATACATCTCTTACATTTCTTTAAGACATGGAGAGAGAATGCGAACTTTAAGTTGTGACTGTAAGTTGCCAACATTTCTACTATTCAGGCAAGAAAAAAAATGCCTTGCTCCAAAAGATATTATTGTATGGAGAGAGTCATCTGGATTTTAATGTGAAAATATTGATTTTTAATTTTAGATTTATTTCAATAGAGTGACATATAATTATTTTTTGGGATAGTCCTGGATTTCTCAAAAACAGAAGGATCTCACCAGACTGCAGTTTGTAAATCATTTAATTATTTTACTTATCACATCCTTCTTAAAGCTCACAAATGGATAAAAAAATTTCAATTAGAATTAAAAAAAATTAATATGAACAAAGCAAATTGGCAAAACGTTTCATTCTACCAACTGTCATTAGTATTAAGCATTGTATCCACAACCAAACACACATTTATCAATCCCATGTGTTGTCCACAAATTACTCTATTTTTGATATCCTTTGATGTGGTAAATTTATTTTTGGTTGTTTGTTTTTTTCTCTTAGGTAATAGTAAATTCTTGATGGCCAATGAACGAAGGATGGAGGTGTGAGATTTGCAGTTATGGGAGCGAAATTACTGATTGATCCATTTAATATTTTCTTAATGAAAATCAAACAAAGTAGCTCCAGAAGGTTTTGAAAAACAGAATTCTATTGTGAACTGTTAAAGTGAAACCAGTGATTCTTTCCAGTTTACTTCATTTCACTTTTCTATTTAATTAGAACCTTCATTTTTATAAAATTTTATTAGGGTAGAGAATGCTTAATTATTTTCCAGCTTCCCTTTATTATTTCTATGCTAATTGCTTCCACGCTTTATTTTTTGCTGTGACTATTTTAGAGACTCGGTGACTTTTCGAACAAGATCACACATTCTGCTAACAGATTCACGAACCACGTTTTGTATTGAGGTGTTCGGTCGAAATCCTCTTTTTCCCTGGACAACAAGACCGGCCATAGCAGCATGACTTTCTAGTAGCGACTGAGCAGGACTCTTTAGGGGTAAGAGGGTGGATGGGGAGAAGGTCCAAAGGTCAGTAGCGTGGGTGATGGGGGACTGTACAAAACAAAAGATGTATCTAGCCTAAAGGGATGAAATCTACTTAGATTTCTTACAAGAAATGCAAAGGGAGATAGAGTGTAATTTTTTTTTTATATTATTCTAACTCTCTTTGCATTTCCTGTATAAAATTTGGCGTGGGATTAAATACCACTTTTTTTTTCCGGAAAATTCTTATATACATGTGCCTTAAAAATTACCAACAGCTAATTCCAGATCCTAAATACTACTATATAGACTTTTATTTATTTTCCTCTATACCTTTTACGGAGATTTTTAAATTTCTTCCGTAGAACCATTTTAATTCGAGCAATCTTTGTGAAACCGTTATCTGTTAACTCAATATCTGTATGAATGAATATGTATAATCTATAAAAGACATTGGCAGGCTTATTATTTGAATGTTGAAATGACTCTGTAGATCGCATATAGAATAGATAAAATACTAATTGATTATTATCTCATAATGTGTCCGCCTTTTTAAGAAACAACGATTACGTTTGTAATACTTTCCTGTTTTAATACCATTAAAATCAAATATTCCCAATATTCAATGGTGAAAAAAAAATGAATTACAGCTATTCAAGTTACCTACTAAATAATATACACTACTTACAATCATGTAATGTACACAACTAAGACCAGCAAACATCACTGTGAATTGAGGCATTCTTGCTTTATTAGCAAAAGAAAAAAAACAGACCGAAATAGGGCTAATAAAAGGAAATAGATTTCTTTAAATTTAAATATATTTAAAATTAAATTGTATTGTTAATAATTCTCAACTAGTTATTAACTTAATGACGGACATCGCTTTAACAGCCATATTACTTACAGAACTCAATATCAAGTTTTAATTTATATTCTTCTTAGAAAATAAACTCTTTTAATCAACATGAAAAAAACAATATAATAAGCTCTCCACTAAATGTTTTAAATATCAACGTTTTTAAAAGACCAGTAATATAGTTAAAATATAAATAATTATTGTTACGACATCACTGGCTTTTTATATAGTGTCTATGTTTATGTAGTGGCCTTTTTCTGTTGTTATATAGGCTCTGGGGAAGGAATTAGATATTTTAGTGTAGATTTTTACTCCTGCGACTGACACCCACATCCAACATTCTCTATGTTTTCGAAGAAGCACCATTAAGGAAGTTCTAAGATGATTTTAGTTGGGGTTCGGTCAAGCTGAACCCCAACTAAAATCATCTTAGAATAATATCTACGGTCAACAAACTCTTCTTTTGAACCATTAAGGAAGTTGTATAAGAATTAACTGTAAGGGTTGGCCAATTTTCTCAACTCCTTCCTTCCGGGGGTCGATCTCTCTGTATACATTGTCTATGTACATTTTTACTTTTATAACCTTTTTGGCTATTATAACCAAAGTTTTACTTATTCTTTTACATACCCATCCTCAATGACCCATGGAAAATCTGTTTGCATGATGGACTTTATTTTAAAAAATTACAGAAAACCAGTGAAAGGTTTCATGAAATTTTAAATGAAGATTGTTCCAGTGCCTAAAATGCACAGAGTTAAATTTGAGCTTGATTGGAGGGTTCTGTGGATTATTTCTATATTAACATTCTGCGTCGTTACAACCCCTACATTTTTCTTTCTTAGTTTTTCACTGTCTCGCATCATTTGTACCACTAAGTGATGATTTACAAATTCCACATTCTATATGTGTTATGACAATAATTATGGGGGTTTTTTAAAATTGAAATTTTTTTCTTATACAGTAAGCTACTTTGGAATCATTTGCTGCTCTTTTTACGTTGAGGAACTATGGATAACTGATTGAACCTGGGGAAAAGACAAATTCTCCTAGAGAGAAACAGTTAGAGTTCAACCCCCTTGAACTTTTATAGTTTTGTCGGTGAAAAAAAGAACTTGTTTGTCTAGCAGTAAATGAAAGTGGGGGGAGTGGTGGGAGGGGTCAGAGGGAGTAGGGGATCTGGTAGGGAGGCGTGGGCTACCTTTCACTTCGTATCCGGGTCGGCTTCTACCCACCCCCACCTGCCTCAGCTGATATTGTACCTTATCTCCTTACAGGAGATACATAAAGGAAATACATAAATAAAATGAGGGTGACCAATTTGAACCAATGCTTCAAAACCATAACCTTCCCTCAATTCTAAGATGATTTTAGTTGGGGTTCGGTCAAGGTTGATCCAAAAAACACAAATTTAAAAAATGTATTTTTTAATAAAGGATTATCTGCCAACGTTTTGGCTTATGTTGTAAGCCATCTTCAGGGCTATCATGAAGACGAGAGAGGACGTCCTGTCCCTAAGTTCACATTTCCATGACTGTTCACATTTCCCTCCCTCAATGTTTCATGTCTTGTGCTCCAAGATAATGGATAACTAAAAACCAATTAAAAACATTGATAGTTCTGTAAGTGGTAAGATGTAGATGAAATTTATCGGTAATTTGCATTTATAATATCAGGTAAATAATCTAAAAGGTTATTTTCACTACCAATGAATATAGAACTACCATACCTTCTATTATCCATCTTCATTGGTTTCTGCAAACCAACAGAAGATGGTTTGCAGAAACCAATGAAGACGGATAATAGAAGGTATGATAGTTTTATAATATCACTTGACGGCCTGTGTCCATCAAATAATGGTTTTAAATTTCACATCGCAGTAACAACTTCAATTTTCAACAGTTTTCAACATAATGAATAATACAATACCAATAAAGAAGATAACATAATGAAGATTGCTTAAAGCGGAAGAAAAATTAGTATTATGTACAATTTTTAATTTTTTTTTATTAATATTGCAATACTTTTAGGCGTATTTCTATTCAATTTTCGGATCCTACTTATCTTGAAACTTAAATCATCAAAATTTTAGTAGACTTATTGATTTCAATTTTCCAGATCAATTACAAAAGTTTATTATATATAATGTTCAGCACTGTATATTGTTAATAGTATTGTTTCTATGACAAGCAAAGCGAAGATCTGAAATTTTTGGTAATATTTTCTAACAAATACATGTAAAACTAAAAATTTATGGTTGATTACAAGGATGATATTTTCTTATTCAAATTTTATAATACTTAATGAAGACAATGCGCATTAATTAGTTTACTAAATGAATAATAATTTAAATACTAAATATGTAAGAATTTAAATTATAGTGGAGTAATTTGAAGTGGTTTACTCTCTGATGTAGGTGAATAATTGAGTTTTACTCTCTTGGACATTTAGGAAAATAATACCGCAATAGTCGAAATAATTTTCACTTTTGATTTCAATTGAATTTCACATTTTCGGTTCTCCTGTGAGGCAATTTGGAAAATAGCTATCCAAAAAAAAAAACAGTTTTAACATCCTTCTTCAAAACGTATTATTCATACGTTCAATCATTAGACTGCCAAAAACAAAGTTAAAGATAAATATGGGACATTTGGTTATCAATCATATAAATTCATCATATCATTCTTATATTTCATTTGCATATTGTACGACAAAAATTAATTAATAATAGTTTTAAGTTTCGAAAAAAAAATTTCTATTTGTATTTTCGCTAACACTATCTAAAAAATTTTTTAATTAATAAGAAATAAAGGACCTAATTTATTAGTCAGTTTTAAAAAAAATGAATAGTGTTTACTGTCAACCATATTTGATGCGGCTGAAGGTTATTCTGGTGTAAAATTCTATTGAATTTAACTTCTTTAATTACGTATTATTCTAGTTATCGTGGAGTGTATTTTACATTTCATGTGATAATGAACCATCAGCATCCTGGAAAATAACATTTCGATATTGATTGCTACCCCTGAAGAACTAGAACTAAAGTTAGAAACCTCGTATACATTACATTTTTTTCTTTAAAAATTTATTATTATTATTTGTTGGGCAAATGCACGAACTAGAAGAGTTGCAGCTCCAAGAAGGGAACATTACATTCATAGGCTTGAGACTGACTTGGCCTGAACCACAGACGCACGCTGATAAGAGATGTCGTCATGGAGGTCAGGCCCGGCTAGGTCAGTTCCTAGGTCCCTCACAGAGCAGCCTCCCCGCATACAAATAGGTCCTTGGAGATCTACATCCTACTAATCTGGAATGATTGCCTCACACCGTTCCCACGGAGAGCCACCCAAGGCCTTGGGCACCCACCACCGCCTCGAAGTCTCCTTGGACTGCAGCACGCCTCGCTCCTCAGGGGTCACTTGCCCCCCCCCCCCCCCTTGTGGTTTACACTGGTGTAATTTTGATCTGCGGGTCTCAATTGAAATCATTCCCATTCAACACTGCTCGCCCTTGTTCACCCTTTATAAAGACGGCCATGCTCAATCTGTAGTTATTCTGACAAGGCTAAAGAGAACTGTATTCTGATATTAAAATATCAATTGAGTGCGCACAATAGACTTTACTACTGGCATGTGTTTATCAAATTCGCTCGCTCTTATCTCTTGTCCTAACTAAAATCAGAAATAAGATAAGGAAAAATCAAATTATACTGTCATTTATTTATTTATTACTCTTATTTATATAGGGTGATCAGTCTGCCTGGAGAACCGGTGATTTTCCAAGGGGGCCTAGTCCCTCGGTTGTTACAGTCACCCTTAGACTGACGATCCCTTCAATCGGGAGGCCGTTTTCACCTTCATACCCAGGGAAGTGGGGCCTCCTGTGGTGCAACAGTGGGATCCTACAAAGCTACGAACCCGGCTTTCCAGGTTACTTTTGGGTTGAGTCAGGTTTCGAACGCTGCATATTTCACGTGGGAGTCTCACAAGCTAACCACATCATTCCTGGCGTCCTATATACATTTATAGTAGATATGTACGAATATATATATGCTTCGGATTTAAAAAAAAAAAAAAAAAATGCATTTTGTAAAAACAATCACCCTCGATTCATGATGTCTGTCACATTACTGTAACGAGTCATGTACGCGAGTAAATAAGCTAATATACAATCCACTTTTTTATGTTACGGAAATAATTCGTAGTAGATAATGGACGTAAAATGTATCAGAGGTTTATATGTACGTATATATTTTATATGTATATAGTACGTAGTTATAAGTGGTTTATATGATATACATTTTTTACGAAAAATTATATAACAGAGGAATTTAAGAGAGTCACTAGAAGACTTAAGCTATCAATTCTTATTAAGCAGAATTTTTGTAAAATGCTTAACTACCCAAATATTCATCCGGTTTTAGATATATTTGATTAGTGTTTTGATTTATAAACTAATTACTATATTACATCTATTTATTTTAAATCAGAAGGGCTCCTCATAGATTCCAAACAGAAAATCTATATTTGGAATAATTAATTAACTATGTAGTATTTTATTTCTTTCCATTTTTCAAAGTTTCGTATGGATGCATAAAAAAAAATCAGTTTAATTACGCTAGGAAAATGTCTATTCAACTGCGTGAATTAGACGAATTTTTTTATGCCCAACTAATTTTTTTTTTTTTTTTATCCGTTTGGCATAGAAAACCTTGAGAGACAAGAAAAGCCATTTAAACAATTAACGATAGGGAATAGAATAAAAAATCTATCTGTCCCAGCCAGGACTCGAACCTGGATCTCCTGCTTTCCAGGCCGGTATGTTTCCATTACACCACTGGGACGAGCCAGATAAGTTATTAAATTCCCAACACACTAGCGAGAGCCTAACCCAAGAGAAAGACAAATACATCGTCTTATGCTCGAAGGAGCTGACATTGTCTAGCTATTTATCGACTCTCGTTATTTACTTTTTTTTTAATCATCATTTATAAATATTAATTTTGTTGTCGATGTATTCGTCTTTTTCGTGGGTTAGGCTCTCGCTAGTGTGTTCGAAATTTAATAAGTTATCTGGCTCGTCCCGGTGGTGTAATGGAAGCACACCGGCCCGGAAAGCAGGAGACCCAGGTTCGAGTTCTGGCTGGGACAGATAGATTTATTTTATTCTATTCCCTCTCATTAATTGTTTAAAATTTACGTGGGATAATAAACCACAACTAAATTATTTTTTATAAATGAAAAGCCATTTATTTCAGATTTCATAACTTGCGTGGTTACTCTTCATAGAGAAGTACCCTAAGCTGATTGTGTACTGAAGATTGTGTACTTTGGGCTTCGCGTGCAAAGATGCATACCCAGAGACTTACAAATCATTGAACGAGTGGGGCAAATGTCAACTATGATCGCTCAGCCCTCAGTATAATGTCGCTCTTGTGACGTCAGGTGTACGCGTGAAGAGCACCTTTATAAATGTATCGTTCGAGAACGGCTAAAGTTCTGTTTCCGCATTACAGAATGTATATCAAAGACCTGAGGCGTACGGCTGGACTTATTTCGTTCGCAGAGTATTGACGCTCACGCCTTGCTGTTCTCGCGCCAGCTGGTCCACACCTATCACAGCCCCCCCCCCCCTACATATTAATTAGGGGATTTTTCATAACTCTCACCGGTATGACTCTTACAGCTGCTCGTCTCCGAGATTTTTATTACTGTATTTTAGACTTGTTTTTTTAGAGGGGGAAAATTATTAAACTTAAAAGAAAATGTCTTCTATAAGATAATAAATAACTAAAGCTAATTCTAGAACATTTTTTTTTTTTTAATATTTGCTTGACTCAGCTTTTAATTCTCAAAAATTTCAGCTGTATCAAAGAAACTCAACTATCAAAATGATAAGTGTGGTTTTATGATTCGTTATGATATAAATTATCATTTAATACTCAATAAAGATAAATTCTTTCGCAAAAATAAGGAGTGTACATGTCTATTTATTTACCGTTTCTTCTTCCGGGTTGGACCGTGTCAAATTGTTGTTATTTGCCGAGCTACGTGAATGTCTATTTATGTTAGGATAATAAAGTATTTAGCTCAGGAGGGGTTTACAATTCAATTCCTTATTGGCGAAGTACGACGTCATCCCACAGCTCTCTAATTCCGTTCCTCAAACTTCATAGAATGAATGTTTTAGCCTACGAGTAGTCTTCCTATCGAATTTTGAATGTACAACTAAATCGATTACGTATACTAATTTGCACGTGTGATAAAGAACACGTATCACTGAACGAAACCCCTTCTGAGCTAGGAGACGACTTTTCAAATTTTCTTAATTTTTTTTCTTACAACTTAAATACAATGTCGTAATGAGTAGATGGTTTAAATAATAAAAAAATAAATTGGTTTGAGAGAAGCACCCAGCTGTGCCCCCCTCCCCCCACAGCATTAAGCCAACTACTCAAATAGGTTAATTGATTGAACGAAGCAGAGAGGTGTAAAATTTAAGAAATTGTGAGAAACTCAAAATGAGGCACGTTCGAAATTGTGTGTGTGTGTGTGTGTGTGTGTGTGTGTGTGTGTGTGTGTGTGTGTGTGTGTGTGTGTGAGAATACATATGTGTTCATAAAAACTATTTATTTATTTTTATATCTAAGAGAGTACTCCTTCATTTACCCGTATTCCAAGTCTCCAAGGATGTCATTCTGTTCTTGCTGGTTTTACCTACTGCGGATATGTTCAACGTGTAAAATCTCCATCCCCATTATGTAGTGGATACATAATATATATATATTTGGTTTCTCCATACATGGTAGTCAGACACATAGCTTTATAAGGGTCACCCCTGAATTTTCCAATGAATTTTATAATTACACTGCACAACAAAAAAATATTTTTTGAATGTTTCCTACACTAAATTAGTCTATTTCTACTAATTTTGGGGTGATAAAAACGAAAATAACATTGAAAAATTTGTATTAGCTCTGGTTTTTGAGATATACAGCACTTAATCTTAAAGAGTAGTTATACTATACGTGAAAAGTGAAAGTACAAAAAACAATATTGTTATGTTTCTTTTAGAATATTTTAAGTACAAAATTGATAAAAAAAAAACATTATTCTTAGTGTTTTGACAAATAAAAGAGGTTTGTACCACCAAATTTCAATTAAGT
>KZ807360.1:407242-426988 GCA_000696205.2 Oncopeltus fasciatus | reverse complement strand
GAGGCATTTCAGATCAGCACTTAAATTAATTTAAAAATCAACTTCACACGATAATTTCAATAGCAACCACGTGCGTACAATTGACAAACTCGCAAAGGTTATGTTTACTACTTATGAACAGCTGATGAGAGGGGTGTTATGTAAACAAACATGTGTACCAACTGTTGGTGATGAAATATTTCATTTGTTGAAATATATATATATATATAATAGAATGATACTATGTCTTGAAAACAAGAGCTAATATATAATTTTTTATTGTCATTAACGGTTTTAACACGTGGAAATACATTAAAATCAGTTAATTTCAACCCCGAAACAAAAACTTTGTTGTTCAGTGTTATTTGTATAATGCAATGGAAAACTCCTTTATGTAACAAATATGGGATTCACAGAGGGACCAAATTGAAAAATCTTCAATGTTTTTCTTATTGTTAGAGTTACAAAAACGCATATAGAAAATAAGTTTATAATGTGATTTCCTAATAATTAATACTTACGGGTTGGACGTGCTTCATATTTAAGAAGTATATTTGAATATTTAGGTTTTCTGATAAAACCATTGAATTGATTCTCTTTTGTAAACGTAGATGCTTCAGAGGGATAGTGACAATAATTGAATAAGGATAGGAAGACCAAATTGAATTATCGTCAATAACTGTGGTGGAAAAATTTTTTATTTTAATGTTTCTGCCTAACATTTTAGAAAAAAAACCCTCATATTTAATTCATATGAATGTAGCAATGAATGCAATTGAAGAGTTAATTTTGGAAAATTAGGATTGAAAAAATAAATCTCAAAATATGCATTTTTTGCTTACATTGTAAGCCATCTGGAGGGGTAGTGGTAGGGTGGTGAGGGGGTAGCTGTTGTCAAAATGGAGAAATCTGCGTAACATAACTCAATTATACAGTTTCTCCATTTTGTAAGAATGAATGCTGAGCGCTACCCGCTCTCTCCTCTCCCTGAAAGTCTAAAGCCAGCCTCAGTTATCTGCATTAGTACGATTTACATTTACAAGGACCTCTGCCTTACATTCGACAATGAGGAAACGGGAGCCGAAGATGTGCGACAGGGAAAGCCGACTGGGAAGATGGTGCTTGCCAGACAGAGGCCTACGTTTCCCCGGGATCCGAGTGTGCTTTGTCCCGGCGAATTGGCTGTCAAAGGCAGGAATCGAACCCTCGTCTCCCTCCCACTCGTGCGCTCTTCCACATTTTGTATCCTCGTCTCCTTCCTCCTCGAGTGCTCCCCCACGATTCTCTCGAGAGGAATTTTTCCGCATAAGGTTACTTCCTCAATAATACTATTTGCTCTCAAGAAAGTGAGTCGGGTATCAGCTATTCCGAGGATGAAGAAAAAGTTAGAATACATATCTATATAGCAGGAGAGGATTATTTATCCACCAATGACAGTTTCTTGATTTCCCGACGGTAAATATACCAGAAAAAAGGCGACTCTGGTGTATCACAATATCTGACATTAAGAAATATACTCATGGAATATAGAGGTTGTATCTTTCTCCTTAATAATCCTTCCAAATGTTACAAAAGCACTTGCTTGTCGTGATTGTTATTAACTTGCAAACTAAATTGATTCCCCATAGTTTATTGGAAATTGGAGTAAATTAGAATAAATTGCTAATTTAATTTTATAAACGTACAAAATAAAAATAAAATGGAGTACTACAAGTGGTCAGGCTGAGGTAGACGGGTATGCGCTCTATTCTCCGTGAGTTAAATGTCATAGCCAAAAAATTTTTCTTTAAAATATAATTAAATTGAATTATTAGAAAATTAATTTTATGCTTAATAAATTTTTATAACAGTGCTAATGACAAATATGTAAAAACAATTATATTTTGTCTATTTGTAAATGTCCCCTCCTCTTTTCTCGATTGAAATCTATAAATAAACCACAAATGAATAAACCATGCATATAAAAGTTAATATACCTAATTTGGTTTCTTATATTTTAAAAATTAGAGGGGTGCTCTATTTATATTTTTTGTATATATNTAACATTTGTTGTTTTATAGAAAATATCAAAGAATTTTTTTTTTTTTTTTAAATCTGTTTTGAGAACAATCTCAATAGCTATTTTCTCTCGGAATTCGTTAAAAACAATTAATTATATTGTGTGGTTGAAGGGTATTTTCTTAATTTGTCAAAGTATAACACCCTCTAAACATCAAACTAGGTCGATTAAAGATGTTATATTATATTCCTTATCTACATATTATATTTTCAAGTTAGGATAAGTCTGTTATTATTAATTTTTAAATCAATATTAAACCAAATATTTATCAAATACTATGAAATATGTCCCAGTGGCAATACATATTATGCATATACACCAGCTACTGTTGTTAATAACATAACTATTCCGTAAATTGCATAAATTATTTATCTTTGGACAGATTGATTTTTCTACTATTTTTCGCAGCGCACATTATTATAAACTCAGTTAAAATGATGCTTTATTACGCTTTCCAGAAATTCATAGATAACAGGGTACTTGCGTTATCCATTTGAAGACTGTCCACCGACATGTGACATGAAGGAGTACATAGCTCCTACATGCCCGGAGAGTATCTTGGCGGGGTCAAAGCTGCAATGTCTTCTGCCCCGAAGAGAGATTGCCCAGAGGGGATTTGTCACTTTCCCCGCAAATGTAGAGTTTGGAAAGCGGCAGGTTGGCGGAGATCCCGTCAGAACCGTACCAGTTAGCGGTCCCGGGAACCGGGTCGTCCTCCAGAGACAGAATGGGTCACTGCACTTCCCGGTCCCAGAAGGAGTCTTACATCTTTCGTCAAGTGCGTCTGCACATAGTGGCCCTTATAGCGCCTACTCTGGAGTGTGTCTTCTTCTGTGACCTCATGCCCAAATCCCATATTTGCATCTCTCGCTTATGCTTCCAAAAACAGCGGTGCAAAATATTGGTTTTTTTTTCTTTTTTGTCTTTTTCACTATTCTTGTAATAATAACATTATATTTCAAGTGTGAAGAGCACTCATCAAGATTTCACATAGAACTTTGTTGCCTAATACATCTGTATCAATTATGCCTACTACGTCCATAAATGGAAAAATATACAATTTTACAAGAAATGCAAGGGAGTTAGAATAAAAAAAATCTTACTACCTCAGCCGGGCCTTGGTGAGCAGGCCACCTTGGTTCGAGTCCCTGCTGAGGTAGTAAGATTTTTTTTTTATTCTAACTCCCTTGCATTGATTGTATGAAATTAATGTGGGATGAAATACCCCAACAAAATCATTATTTAAGCAATTTTTTAATTTTATTTAGTTATTTAATGAACTGGGGAGAAGTTAGAACATGAAAAAAGGTTTTCCACAAATGAACTATCCAGTCTTCGTACAAATCCTTTATTTTTTGCAAATGAGAGCTTTCGAGGCTAATGACATAATGATTAGAGCTCAGAAATTCGTTAATTAACATTCAATTTACTTTATAAATAATATATTTTTGTATTAACTTTTTTGTATTTATTACAAAGACTATTTCGGTAAGAACATAACAAATACTTCTTATTTTCTTAATAACTTGTACAATTTATGTTTATATTTTTTTATTTAAATGATATATATATATCATATAGATAAAAAAAATATAAACGTAAATATGAAAATTATAGAAATTTATTAACTTTTAGTATTTTTCTTATGGTCTGATAAGGCATAATAATAAAAAGTTCGCTTGTATGCCCATTTATTTATACCTAACTTTTGTTTATTTATTATATGTGTCTCACTGACATGTATACGGGATAAATAATCCATAAAATGATTATAAAACAGTCCTAAACTGAGTAGAGTTTAGTAATGCTGGCTGTACGGTTTGTCTGATGCTAAAATATGGAGGGGTTTTTGTTTGTATTGCTTTTGGTACAGTTGAAGAACTATGATTTGGTTTCAATGTTCGCATACTTTCAAAGATCAATTATAGTATATACATGCTACTATTTAAATCACTTACTTATGTGATTTTGCTATTATGCAAATCAAGGCTTTATTAATTAATAGTTGTCAATTATAATTTATTATGTATGTTTTTGCAATATAATACACAACATTTACACAAATATTTTCATATTATTTCTTACAAAACTCTTAACAAAACCAGTAATATATATAAATTGGCATTTGATAACATTTGCCCTTGGGAAGCCTATATTTAAAACACACATATCACATATTTAAAAAAATTAAAAACATTTATTTTATAAATCATTTGTCAATGTTTTGGCTTACATTGTAAGCCATCTTCAGGGCTGTTGAAGTGCAATGTCATAAGAATAAAAAATAAAATAAAATAAAAAATTAAAGGATTTGCATTATTAATAAATAAAATTGCCATAACTAAATGTAATGTGACATCAATGATGTATTTGTGATGAATCTCATAGGAAATTGTATTTCTGCTTCCGTTAAATCTGTGTAAGCTCTCTGAAACAAGCACAAATAGATAGTAGAGGATTTTCCTGAATATCCTTTTCCTACCCCCATTGTTTTCTCCTTGGAATAAGCACTGTGTTCTCGTGGTGCCATCTTAACGTTCATCCCCGAACTGACCTTGCTGATTCTGTGTAGTGGAGGTTCTGACCGAGGACCATTACCGAAATGTACTATGCCGTAACTATTGTATATAATAGTTTATCTAATTATTTTTGTGAAGAACTTTTACTGACTCCTAACGTGAGAACTTTGTTGAGCAAGACGATTTTACAGGTTTCATTGTAAACAGATACAGATAAGACTTAATAATTATTGGAAAATGAAGTTATAAAAGTAAAAATAAATCACTTTTACTGACTCAAGACTGGAGGGAACAAAGGGATAAGCGTAATATTTATTGTAATATTATTTATGTCTTCATTAATATGCATTTTTGTGAAAATATTAAAGAAAACAAACGTTTAAGAAATATGATAAGATTTTTTTGGGAGGTTAGGTCAAGGTAGATCCAAAAATACAATTTAATAAAATGTGTATTTTTAATTATCTGCCAATGTTTCGGCTTACATTTTCAGTGCTATCATGAAGACGAGACGAGAGAGGAGGCCATGTCACCTGGATCCCATATTCATTACTATTTAAGAGTCATGAATATAAGATCCTGGTTTTTTTAATCGTATTTTTGTATCTACCTTGACCGAATCCCAACAGAAAAATATATAATAATGATATCTACGGTCAAATAACTCTGCAGTTATCCAGAAATATATTTTCCATCCTTCAGGTTCTTTATAATTTCAAAGCATCAGTCATCTCTGAATCTCCTCCTCCATTTATGGTTTGTACTAGAACGCCCAAGTACCGAATACCAGGCCCAAATACCTAAATACAAGTATGTTTATTTATATTTTTAAATAAATGATCTGCTTATTTAGTTACTTTATAGTATTATGCATTTTTGAAAACAAATTTAGAAAATCACATTTTTCTCCCGCAAGGATTAAAAAAAGTTTTTATGTAAATTTGAAGAACTTTATGTCCTTTTGGTAAATCTGCTGTAGGTTCGTTTTGAAATCAGAAATGCCTTTGTTTCAGCTGGTTCCTTGCTGGATATACATTTCGGCGAATGTAGGAAAGTTTGTTTGATCTAAAAACAAAACACCTTCAGGTGAATAAATCTCTTGGAAGATAAGAAATTTACATAAAAAGGTAGGCCTTAAAGCTCTTACTAAAAGCGATCGGAAAGATATATCTTCTCTTCTGTTTTTGGAAGGGGACTTTACATTATGCATGAAGTCCAAGGCGTTCGAGTCGGGGCTTTGCAAAACTCCACTACCTGATCAGCTGTTCCGTTGGAGCAATTGAAAAGGTCCCAGGAATACCTGAGACATAAATATACATATAAACATCATCAAGTTTGTATCATCTTCAATATTTTCTGCTTTTCAAAGCTCTCAAACTGTTAGATGGATTAGGCCAAGACAAATGATATAAAAATCATATTGAGTGAGCGAAACAACTCAGCTGTGGCAAATTTAATTGAAGAAAACCACTAATTGCGGCTTCTAGGCCATGAAATGTATGATTCAGGTAAACAACCCCTTCTGTTTGTTCAGTTCCTCTGCATGACTCCTACAATAGGCCCCATATCAATAAACAAACATGTGTTGAGTACCATAACTCTAAATTAAATATTATGCGCCCTACATCGAAAAAAAAAAAAGTTTTATGCACGCACTTAACATGTGTGTCTCCACTCCTATTGGCCCAGTTTCGCTCAATAAAAACATAGCCTTTCGTTTAAAATTATAAAGCAATACGCCAAATTTCATTTATAATAATAATAAATAATTGCTGTTTCTCGCCCGAAAAATTAGAAATTTACTGGCAGAGAAGTTAGGGTTCGGTAAAGGTTGATCCATAAAATACAATTTAAAAAAAAAAATTAATTTTTCATTGTCTGCCAACATTTCAGCTTACAGTGTAAGCTATCTGCAGGGCTATCATGAAGGCGAAAGGGTACGTCTTGCCACCGGAATGAAATGTTCATCATCAAGGAACAATAATTACCTGTACAATAAACGCAAGGGAATAGAATAAAAAATCTTACTATTATCAGCCGGGACTCGAACCCGGATCTCCTGCTTTCCGGGCAACGCGTTAACCTATTACACCATCGAGACTACTAGCGAGAGACTAACCCACGAGAAAGACGAAGACATCGTCTTATGTTCGAAGGCGTTGACATTGTCAAGCTATTTATTAGACTCACGTTTTTTGCTTTTATTTATTTTTATAAATATATATTNAATTATGTCTATATTGGAATGAAAATATTTATTTAATATCTAATAAATAGCTATAATAATTGAAACAAATCGCCGATGGGCCTTCAAAGGTGAGGCATTGGTTCTTATTAGTGGGAAAAAAAAATTGTTAAAACATAAAAAATAAAAATTATGATGATAATTGTGGTAATGTAATAACACATTTCATTATTGGTTTGAATCGTACTTTTTTCTAGCTCCCTCTACGAGTCAAATTGATAAAAAATAAAATATAGACAGAATTCTTCTTCCACTTTAGTAGGCCCTAATTATGAAATAGAGATGTAAGTTAAAATGAAAAATAATTTACCTTTCTTTATTAATGAGTAAAATTTTGCTCATATTTATTTAATAGTCATAACGTATTCTAATTGCAAGTGTGGTTCATTCTCTTGCCGTTTGAAACCGCCAAAGTTCTTAGATAAGATAAAGTAAGCATTATCTCGATGTTGATGCAATAAATTGTGGTTGATTGAACATTTGGCATTAATTGGGCCAGCTGATCGATAGTTAGGTTGAAGTTAGCACTATCTCTCGGCTAGGTTCGAGTTCTCTCGCAGACTGTTAGCGAGGCCTGGCGTCACTTCATGTCGCGATGTGTGATTTGATTTCCAACTCCCGCAAGTAGTTAAAACTTCCTCCACGGCATCTCTAAGCGTGACATATTCTATCATTCCTCTTTCTCCTCCTCTCACAATATCTCTCTCCCACAATATCTCTCTCCCACAATATCTCTCTCTTNCAGAAACACAGCTAAAATTAAGAAATTCCACACTGGAGCACACAAAGGCTTCATATACTACTAAATACACTACGTTGCCTACCTTATATCCAGATAATCGTAAACACGTCAACATTGATTTGGTTTAAAAAACTTAAATCTCTCTCTCTCTCTCTCTCTCTCTCCCCTCTCTCTCTCTCTCTCTCTCTCTCTCTCTCTCTCTTTCTCTCTCCCCCCACACACACTCTCTCTCTCTCTTTCTCTCCCTCCTCCCTTCCACCCTCTCTCTCTCTCCCTGTCCCTCTCCCCTCCCTCTCGAAATAGATCTCGTTAGAGAGAAAAAAAAGCTCAAAATCATGTAGACCGAAGAATAAAATTTCTTAAATAGTAATCATGATAAGTGAAGCAAAAGTTTGATACTTCTATAACGAAGTCATGCAATGGAATAAATGAGGACCAAGGAAAAGTGCTTAGTGGTAAGGAAAGATTGATGCTTGTCTTGTTTAGTGCTGACTTAGGAGTATGAAGGATTTACGCGTACACTGTTTCAGAATTTTAACACTCATAGTTGATGTACCAGGCTTTAAAAGACATATTTTCTTTCATTAAAGCACAAAAAAAAAAAAGAAGAAATTTCTTCCATTAATAACAAAAAAAAAATTGAATTTGAAGGAGAATTCATCTTGAATTTTGAGGCATTCTAATAAAACTATTCTAAAAAAAAATTTCTGATTATCAGCCAAATCGCGATAAAGCGAGAACTAAGAGATATACTGAAATCCTGCTAAAAATCGTTTTAAATTCTAGCGACAATAATTTTAATGTGCACTAAAAAAACGACTTAAAAACACAATTGCAAGTTTTGGATGAGCCTCACTCCTTATTCCAGTGAAGCATCCAGATTCTGTGTAATAACCTGGAGATCGTTACCTGCTGAAATCTGGCAAAGGGGAGAGTGGAGCATTGGTAATTGTTAGACCTACCATAGAATATTTGTTAGCATCTTCGTCATTGTTTTTGCCTTTTTCAAAATCTTATTCTACTTATCTGGTGTGTTATATAATTTTCTAGCATTTATAAGTTGGAAAAAAAATTGTGTAACCTTTTTACAAAAAACTCTTTATTTGAGTAATGAAGTGGGTGAATACTCACTCGCCCTCCCACCACCACCGTAAGTTTGTCCGAAACAGACATCGGAGATTATGAGATGCAGAAAATGAGAATGGTAAAAAGTCGGTCGTGCAGAAAAATTATTTCCCATATTTTTATCATGATAATATTCATTACAGTCTCTTATGAATAATATTTTGTAATTTGATTTAAACTTAAGAAATATTAAGTTAAACATAAGGAAAGTGTTCTGTGACACCACTCCTGTAAAATTATAAAGAATTAAAAAGGAGAGTTTGTTGACCGTAGATATTATTCTAAGATGATTTTAGTTGGGGTTCGGTCAAGGTAGATCCGAAAAAAACAAATTTAAAAAATGTATTTTTTAATAAAGGATTATCTGCCAACGTTTCGGCTTACATTGTAAGCCATCTTCAGGGCTGTAGAAAACAATGTCATGAGAATACAATAATAATTGAAATTAGTATAATAGAGAATTGCAATAATATAATGTGATATCAAGAGTATGAATGTGGAAAGCTATGTAAGAAAATTTAAAAGTTTATGAAAAAACAATTTGAAAAAGAACCAATTTGAAAAAAAACATGCAAACAAACTGCTTATTGACAAGAAAAAAATTGAAATATCATTAAAGCAGTAATTTGCCACACCTACCTATCATGAAGATGAGAGAGGACGTCCTGTCCCTAAGTTCACATTTCCATGACTAAAATATATAAATTTTACTTTTTCACAAAGCGAAAGGTAAAAGGAGTGTTCATAAACTTTAAATTTTCTTACATAGCTTTCTACATTCATACTCTTGATATCACATTATATTATTGCAATTCTCTATTATACTAATTTCAATTATTATTGTATTCTCATGACATTGTATTTCTACAGCCCTGAAGATGGCTTGCAATGTAAGCCGAAACGTTGGCAGATAATCCTTCATTAAAAAAATACATTTTTTTAATTTGTGTTTTTTTGGATCTACCTCGACCGAACCCCAACTAAAATCTTCTTAGTATAAAAAATTAATGTTTCCAGGAGGGCCCGAGGCCATCTTCGTTTGTGTCGGATGGGTGGGTTGAACGGATTATAGTTGGAGGACAGGGCCTGTGCTTGTGTGGTATGGCAGTTGACTGTGGAAAAGGGAGAAGCGGTAGGAAATGGGGTCTTGAACTGAAGGGATATCATGGTGTTGGGAAGAAAGACATATATTATGGTGAACTTACTATTATTCTGAGGGTTTGAGATTAAACGGTTTGGATTCTTTGGACGTTGAAAGGCTTCATTCCAGAGTTCTGGTCGCAGTAAAGTCTTATGCGTAAGTTTGTTATCTTTGTAAGTTTTCACTTCCTATTAGATCTGTAACGAAGTGCTTGTAGTCGGTTCTTGCATTATAATTTTAGTATGGTCGCCCTATTTGAGTCGTGAAGATGGAACCCAAGTTAGTGAACTGAATGTGAGAGTGGTATGGAAGGCTCATGAATTTCATGATGCCAGGAAAGTTTTTTTTTTAATTTTTTAACGTAATTGTAATATAATTTGCAAGCATTTTGATTCATTAGTTTTAATGTTGAACATTGAACCTTAGCAACCTTGACCGAACCCCAACCAATTCTCTACAAAAACTTTCCATTTGAACTTTAAGGGCACCCAATAACTGTTCAATGAAATACTATCGAGGTTAAGAGATGGCAATGGGAGGTGGGAACATATTAGATAGGTCCAGCCATTTGTTTGTCTTTAACACATTTGCTTAAGGACTATTCAGAGTTTTGTGCGTGACATAAGCTGACACAATCATTATCCTGGTCACTCACGTACTTTCTCACTCGCATTAACGTATAAATCTCCTCTTTGCTGTTACTGGCGATTATTTTTAGGGATTTCAGAAAAAATAAAGTTCAATAGTGCTTTGTCAATAACAAGGCTAAAGAGGGGGAAAAAAATGAGAGAAAAAAAAAAGAATATGAAAGTAGTGAAGTGAAGTGGAGGGCTATGGGAAGAGATTGAAGTGCATTGTTGGATGGTTCCCGCCGTCCCAGGGTGAACGAAGAAAAGGAAAGTCTGTCTATATGGGTCAGGGAATAACCTGGACTTTGTAATTCCCCTAACCCGGGCAGTATCAGTACGAACACTGGGAGTATACGTATGGCTTGAGTCTTCGTATGCCTCTTGAGCTTTGTCAGAGGGGTCAGATAACCAGCTTGTAGTATCAAGTTGTCAGACATGCTTACCATATATGCCCCATATTGTAGTGGGAATTTAATAAGATATCTAGCTCGTCCTGGTGGTGCAATGGTTAAGCACGCCGGCCCGGATAGCAGGAGATCCAGGTTCCATTCCTGGCTGGTACAGATATATTTTTTTATTCTATTCCCTCTCATTAATTGTTGTCCGACATGGTTCATACACTGTACATGTTCCATGTACTGTTCAATCTATCTAAACATGGTAATCGGAATGGTGAAACCACAGCCCTCTCTTCCTGGATCCATGATTACTGCCAACTTCATCCTATAACAGCTTTAAGTAAACTCATGTATAGTAAGATTTAGAAGAATATATGTATACACACGCTGATATATATACGCTAAATGAAACTATTGCGGCTGGCGTTTATATAAATAAGAACAGAAAGAAGAAACATTTTAGTGAAAAACACTAAAAGAAAATATTAAAATACTGTTATTAGTTGAGGTATTTATTCCCACGTTAATTTTATACAAGAAATGCAAGGAAATAGATTTAAAAAAAATCTTACTACCTCAGCTGGGACTTGACCCCGGATCTCCTGCTCTCTGGGCGAGCATGCTAACCATTACACCACCGGGACTAGCTAGATAATTCCCCGCACTTTACTCCTACTTTAATCTAAACCCCCGAGTAAGAGGAATATATCGTCTTATGCAATGTTAGCTCCTTCGAGGAGAAGATGATATATTCGTCTTATTCGGGGGTTTAGACTCCCAGTAGAGTGCGGGGAATATAATAAATTATCTGACCTCGGTGGTGTAATTGGCTAACGCGCTTGCCCGGCAAGCAGGAGATCCGGGTTCGAGTCCCGGCTGAGGTAGTAAGATTTTTTTTTTTCTATTCCCTTGCATTTCTTGTATAAAATTACAATGAGTATTAAATTATTAAGGCTGTCCCAGTCTCTCTTCACTCCTCTGTAACGAAGGGCGAGAAGTCTCCCCAAAAATTTAAATACTCTGTGTAGTTTTCTCTCTTTGTGTGTTCGCTATACTCTTTCGTCCTCCTGTCATTTTATATATATAATGCATGCTTGTGTGTGTGTGTTTATTTAGAAGGTTGAGCGTCTCTATTTTATCTTTCAGCTGAGCAAGATCCAGCCTCAGCTATTATTTTTTACGCATCTTGAAATTAGTCATTAATTATCCTCTGTGTTGTAAAACCAAGAGAAATGGGAAATCTGCTTAGTTTACGCAGCTCCTGGATGAGGAACTCCCATTCGAGGCGTTCGTTGTGCCGTGACGAATTGGGTCTGAAGCCGCCACCGCCCCCGGTGGACAGATGGTTAGGGTGTACCCACAGTTGTGTCGGGTTTCAGGGCTCAGCTGAATGTTCAGAGCTGAGTCTTGTATCAGCTGGGATCTCGCTTCGGCAGCCGGATTGGTAGGCTCAGCCTTTGTACCGACCGAAGGGCTGGGTGAGTCCCTGGACTACCTGACCAGTCCCTTCTACACAACATCTCCTCCCTCACAGTACATTTACACGGACATCTACTACCTCTCCGTCCATGTAGCCATGTAGCAATATAAGAATGAACTGTTATTACACTTTCAATTTCTCTTTTGTAGAAATATTATTATCCGCTTTTTAAATTATCAATAGACATTAACAGTTTTGTTCAAAAGGAGAGTTTTTGACCGTTGATATTATTATTATATTATTTTAGTTTAATTTTGTACACTTAATACATTTTTTAAATTTGTGTTTTATGGATCTACTTTGACCGAACCCCAACTAAAATCATCTAATAATAATATCTATGGTCAAAAAACTCTCCTTTTGAACATTTTTTTTTTTTTTTTTTGGACGTCCTGTGACTCAATGGAAAGGTGAACTTAAGGACAGGACGTCCTCTCTCGTCTTCATGATAGACAGCCCTGAAGATTGCTTACAATGTAAGCCGAAACGTTGGCAGATAATCTTTTAAACATTTTTAAAATTTGTATTTTTTTGGATCTACCTTGACCGAACCCCAACTAAAATCATCTAATAATAATATCTATGGTCAAAAAACTCTCCTTTTGAACATTTTTTTTTTTTTTTTTGGACGTCCTGTGACTCAATGGAAAGGTGAACTTAAGGACAGGACGTCCTCTCTCGTCTTCATGATAGACAGCCCTGAAGATTGCTTACAATGTAAGCCGAAACGTTGGCAGATAATCTTTTAAACATTTTTAAAATTTGTATTTTTTTTGGATCTACCTTGACCAAACCCCAACTAAAATCATCTAATTTGTCAGTTTTGATTTATTTTATTTTGTATTATAAAATTGCTGCCAGTTTGGAATAAACTATAATAAAAAGAATAAAAGAAATGAATTGGATAGATCTTCATGGTTATTGTGGAATCATGATCAAAAATAACATCTCATCTCCGCCTCGTTGGTATAAGATTTCATTTTTAACACATTCAAAAAGGTATTGACTAAATTTGATTATATAAGTTTCATTTTTCTTGGTGACTAGACATTCATTCATTAAAGGGACAGCGAACATATGCATGGTAATGATAACAAATCTTTGCATTATATAATAACACTATTGCTAACCGTGCTTTTTTAAATAATATAACTAAAATTCTAACAACAAAATATGAGTTGTCAGTTTTTTTTTTTTAATATATAACTATCTCTGTATATTAACGATTGAAATGGAGTTGATTGTTTTAGCAACTTTCTTAAATAATTGTATCACTTTACCTCGGTATTCTGTTGCAAACTCCTTCGATAACTGAACTCCTGCATTGGGGGCTCCAGGATCCGTTCGGATCTCGCAATCCTGGCGCTGCGGGTTCAAATCCCGCCCTGGGCAAGCTCCTATCGATAAATAGAAGCTTCTCCTGAGCCATGTGTGTTTAGAATGGGATGGCGATCTGTAGATAGCCCCTACCTCCATGACCCTAACTAGTTGAAAGGGATGCTTATACTTATTATTAAAAAACAAAAAAACCTCGCCATCGCCTGTATATGTACGTTTTTCCAATCGGAAGTCATTGATAAAAGCTGCTACTCTCAACATAGCAGATACATAGTACAATTTCACTCATATTTATATGAGGCTTGCCCAACTATGTTCCCTTGAGATAGCATACAAAATTGACGGCATGCCTATACCAAGTTTACAGATAATGAATATAATGGATAATGAATATACTAACCAACAGGAATATACTGGAGTAACTCATAGTACTTTTTTTTTTTTAAACCATACCTTTGTGAGAGGCCTTCATCTGAATTTGAAATCTTTGACGTCATTCAAGAGGTCCACCGACTCGGTGACTGCATTGCGTTTCTACTTGTAATTCGCCATGTCCTCACTCTCTCTCTCTCTCTGGAGTAAAGCACACTATCCATTACTGTGACTCCACCCTGAGGGCCACAGGTAGAAGCTGGAGCAATAGTAACTTCTGGGATATTGTCCTCCAACTTTAGCAATATTACAGAGTCTGCCCCCTCGCCCCCAACCCTTAGTACCCCTCCAGAAGTTTAAAGGGAAATATGATGGAACCACCCATGGCTTACATAGAATTTAAAGCTTACTTTTTCACTATTACCCCATTACATACATGTCAAATGGAGGAATTATATTTCTGAAAAACCTTAGAGATAATTGGTACTTCTCGCTTCATGCAACTAAATTGGTATTGTAATAATTAGTAACCCATGCCCTGCTTATTTCTTACCATTAAGGAAAAACATGAGATCATGTTTTAAAGTACTGTAAACAAATGACGAGAACTTCGTCTTAAACTCGAAGGAGCTGACATTGTCAAGCTATTTGTCGACTCTCGTCATTTACTTTGTTTAATTTTTTCTTTATAAATATTTTATTTAGTTGTGGTATTTTATCCCAAGTAAATTTTAAACAATTAATGAGAGGGAATAGAATAAAAAACTATCTGTCCCAGCCAGGAATCGAACCTGGATCCCCTGCTATCCGGGCCGGTGCATTTACCAGTTATAGTGTAAAGGGAATTTAATGAGATGACTAGCGCGTCCTGGTAGCACAACTGGTAAATGCACCGGCCCGGATAGCAGGGGATCCCGGTTCGATTCCTGGCTGGGACAGATAGATTTTTTTATTCTATTCCCTTTCATTAATTGTTTAAAATTTTCGTGGGATAATAAACCACAACCAAATAAATATTTATAATTAAAAATATTTAAGGAGCTCATTCCATGTTAATAATTATTACTACTTTTAAAAAATTTTGGGTTTGTGTTACTTAGATTTCTACTCCACATTTATTACTCCATGCACTGTGTAGCGAAAACAAATAAACGAATATTATATTCGACATTTTTTGACAAGCCTATGAGTGTCTAATTCACGTTTTACAAGAGTAGGAAGTTCACATAATTTTGTACTTTTTTTATCAGTGTGTTAGCCTCCTTTTCAAAATCTGAGTCGGAGGGGCAATCTACAGGTTGCCCCAACCCATTCTAAACACCTATGGCTCAGGACAAACTTTTATTTACCAATAAAAGCATGCCCTGGGATTTGAATCCGCCGAGTTAAGATTGCGAGACCCAAACGGATCCCCTGAGCTACAATGCCACCTCCTATTTTTATACTCAAAAATGTAAATTTTAAAACAAATAAATTAATCAAAAGTGGAGAGTACTTAATTTCAATAGCCCTGTAACGCCTGAAAAAATGATAGAAGAAGAAGAAGAAAATAAACCTTATTCTGGGACTATCTGAGTCCCCTTGAATAACATAGGTGAATTTTACATAAGGCCTTATTATTTATAAAAATGACTATTTTAAAAGAAAATTTTGGATAATTTTTTCTACTTTTGAACCAAACCTCTATTATCTGTTAAATCTACAAACCTAATGGTTTAATCTAAGATGATTTTAGTTGGGGTTCGGTCAAGGTAGATCAAAAAAAAAAATACATATTTAAAAAAAGTGTGTTTTTTTTTTTTTAAGGAGAGGGGAGAACAATTTCTTTCAAGAAAAAAGGAAGGCAAAGGACACTCCTTTTTACACTACTAAATATCTCCTTTATTTGTGTTATATAATTACATTAGAAATGGGATTAAGATTAGAAAATTAAATTTTTCACACGATTTTTTTAAATTATTATAATTAAATTATGAGACATTTCAATTTAGTTTTTTTTTTTTTTTCAAAATTCCCCACCCACTGTAAGACTTCAGCCGTAAACTTATCGAACTTATGGGATTTTCGGTAAGAAATTTCCAATATATGTGCTTAATTAGATTCCTCTTTTTAGAAAATGCATATTCAACTGTTCTTTACGTATTGAATGGGGCGTGTATTGGGATTTGGGTTTGAGGTTCCTTCTGGCCGTTCTCCACTCGGAGGAAACGGCTCGTTGAGGCAGGCTTACACAAGCTCTGGAGCGCGCTCTTGGCGGCCATTTTGAAAGCCTGACCCAGATCTGGGAGTATAGGAAGAGGGATGAAATCTCTTACTTTCTCGCGGGGTATAGACAGCTGTCCACCAACTTCTTCCTCGGCTTCCATAGGGGAAACTCCTTTTGCCTCTCCGTCCCCCCAGAAGAAATCAAATCCGTTCCGCGCATGAGAATCGGGAAAATATTCAAACAGCTGAAAATTATATTCTCCTGATAAAAATGTATTAAGTAATGTATTGAATTTTACCAGGAACTTTAACTAATATTAGAATGGTTCTCTAAATAGATGAGTCAGGTTTTTAAAAAATAAATAATCACACATCCTTTTCAAGAAAGAGGTACTCTAGTTTCTATTGTCCCAAGCAATGTTTATTATTAATATTTTTCTATTTTGTACATTATTTAATATATTTTTAGCTTACAAATCCTTAAATATGAAATTTGTTTAAAAGAAATATTAAAACTGTTACTATTATATTTCTTTGGGATGATTAAAGTGATTGTTTTATATGTGGGATGTGACGTCATGTATCGTCTTATTTTACGTGTGTTATTTCTGTATCTCTGTATGTATGTTGGGAATGTGCTCCCTACCTACTGCTTTCTCCCTTGTATGGTTCCCTGTCAGAAACTCCCTGCTATATTGCAGTCGTGGCCATTTCGTTCTAGTATAGTCTGCTATATTTGGAAAGTTTAATCTTGAAACTCTTTTTCTCCGTTTCCTGTGCCTTACTTAAATCACTTTTTGGTACATCTATGTACATGCGCTATTTTCTATATACTTGAAAGTATTTTCATTTCTGCTTTCTTTTGCACTTACAGCTGTAATGTTTTCCATAATTTCAATTGAAAGTAATGTATCATATTTTGGTGATAAATATTTGACCACCAATCTCTTATATCTTATATATTCGTCTTACTGTATTTCTCATAGTGCTCAATTCTGTTTTGTGATGAAGAGAGAGAGAGAGAGAGAGAGAGAGAGAGAGAGAGAGAGAGAGAGCGAGAGAGAGAGAGAGACTCCTGCTCTCACTCACCCCATTTGATATGTTACTCTCATAATATTATATAATTTTTTCTTATATATGTTGGGTATTTAGTTTTCATACATTTTATACAGTTGATTACACATTATTGTCATTTGGTTTATTTCTTCATCTCTTGTATTATAACTTATGGACATGTTTCTATTACTATTTAATGTTTTTTTTTTTTTTTTTTTTTTTTTTTTTTTTTTTTTTTTTTTTTTTTTTTTTTTTTTTTTTTTTTTTTTTTTTTTTTTTTTTTTGTTACTTAGCCCTAATAAAGGCTTGAAATTTAGGCCGAAACGTTGAAGAAAATAAAATACTTTTTTGTTTACAAATCAATTTTAATTCATCAGTTCCCAAGAGTTATTTACAGAATCTATCTATTGAAGACCTATCCGAAGATTGAGTATGTAGTATTTTAATTAAATAAGGCGATACGAATTTTGAAGAATAAGAAAAAATAATGTCAAACAATTTCTACTCTCTTATTTTTAATGTGTGTGCTAAGTATGATGAAGAAATAGTCGATGAAGTTTATGGATTCGAGCGGTACATAATAGCGGTGTGTAAATAATACTTTATTGTTATCTCGCATCTATACATTTCGATAACAATAGAAGCCCATTCTATTGTTATAGAAAGGTAATAAAAATTTCTTCGATTAAACACCACATTTATTTAAATTTTACCAATCGTAATCTGTATATTCAAGACATTTAATTATTTATTTGAAATTATTATAGTTTTACTAAAATTGCTCTGTTTGAAAACTTATTCTAATATTAAAGTCTGAATAACTTTTGGGATTTTCTAAAAAATATTTACGTCACCATTAAAAAATTTTAATAATGTAATTTTTATAAAATGACATTAAACAATTAATAATGTTATTTTCTTATCTATGCTTCATAAAAATTTGTGAGCCAGTTTATGTGTGCTATAGAATCAAATAAGTCTTTATTTAGTTCATTTTACTTTCAGCCCTGAAGAAGCCATCACATGATGTGCGAAAGTTTGGCAAAAAGTAACTTTCAAACCCTGAAGAAGTATTTATGAATCTATATTTAACATAAATAATTATTATTTTTAGTTTATTTCCACTTTTATTTCTCTTCTACCTCAAGTATAACAGAAGAATTGTTTTATTTTAATTTAGAATAATGCAGTGCACTCTCTCATAAAGCTTGTGTCAAGTTTTTCGTAAACTGCATAGATAAGTATGTTGTGCAAGGAGTTATCTTCCACCCGATTGTTTTACTCCCCTTCGAAAATGATTTCTTTAGAATAATATTAATAAAAGGCCGGAGACCTCATCTCAGAGCTCAAATGTTAATAAAAGGCCGGAGACCTCATCTCAAAGGACAAACACCATAATTACAGTGCATCCCCTGAAACTGTGTGAGGTAGTTCATGGCACGGTCTCTTAAAAATATAATTTAGGGTGAAATTAAATAAATTGTTCCAGGAACAGATTTTTTTCATATCACCGTAATCATTGAACTTCTAAAAAACAATCTTTATATTTTCTTAGTTTTCTTATAGCAATTGATATTCGCCCGTGAATCTTAGCATTAAAATACATTTTAGCTTTAATGGACAGATGTCCCGGTTGAGAACACATATGTATGTGTTGCGTAGATATCTTGTAATAGATGTTTTCTGGTATCTACGTGAAGATTTACTGGGACTGTGGCTGAGCGTCAGGTTTGCGAGAAGGAAAATCAAAACGAAGAGTTGTTCGTGTTAACACAGATGTTCCTGTGAATCACTGTTGTCAGTCGCCCTACTTCCCAGGAACCATCAATGCCATGACTATGTATTTAGCGTGGAATCAATAAATGTCCCATACCCTGAACACATAATGCTTATTCCAACTCAAATCCTAGCGCAAGTATTCCTCTGTTTGATAACGTCCTGCTGTTACCTTTTTTGTCGCAGACCTCACTGTGTCTGAGAACACCATAGTCTCATTTCCTAATGATATATTTACCTCTTACCTTTCACCATAACGACATGAATTCATTAGACAACCGGCAATAATTCATCTAGGGAACCTGGGTCTCACCGACACTGAGATTATATTAGTGTAATAGACACGCAGATAATTGATTTATACTTTAAAATCTTTTAATAAAACTTCCCATCTTATAAGGAAGACCAAGCACCTAAGAATTGTGGACCAAAATGTGGAATGTACATTGATTGAAAATAAGGGTGAAGAAATATAAAACAAAACTCGATATATATTATTCTATCAGAGTTAGATAAATTTTGGATGTCGGAATAAATATGGAATATTAATAATATTACTAATATAATTTATTAATTAGTACGTTAAGTGAACAAAATAGATAAAAATAAATAAAAAAATAGTGTAAATGCATGGAGTAGGAACAAAAAGGTATTGTTAAATTTGTAGTTTTTTTTTTTTTTT
>KZ807360.1:393279-405616 GCA_000696205.2 Oncopeltus fasciatus | reverse complement strand
ATAAAGTATATAAATATATATAGAAAATGAAACTCGCGGCTGCGATATATAGCAATCAAGAACGGGTGGGATAGAGAATGTGCACAGTGTACACACAAAAAGAAAATTTCACAAGGAGCAAAATTTTCGGGGATCTCTTGCTCTTCGTCAGTAAGGAGTGAAGAGATACTGTACTATATATATATACGGTACTAATGTGCGTTCTGTCAGAGACCCGTTCTTGTCCCATGCACCCATGTATAAGCAAAGTATACGCCCTTGCCTATTTTCCCAGGAACAAGATTATTGGTACTGCTAATTTATGGATTAATTAATAATACTTTTATTTTTAGTTGGACTTATTTATTATTTTGATTAATGAGATTAATTATTATGATGTAATTAAGTGTCTATTATTATGATAATTAATACTAAATTATGTAATAATTATAAAGACTAATTATGTACTTCTCCTGCGTAATTAAATGGGAGTAGAGGATTGCCTGGTATGTCAAATGGGAGTAGGGGATTGCCTGGGATGTCAAATGGGAGTAGAGGATTGCCTGGAATGTCAAATGGGAGTAGAGGATTGCCTGGGATGTCAAATGGGAGTAGAGGATTGTCTAGGACGTCATATGGGAGTAGGGGATTGCCTGGGACGTCAAATGTCAGTAGGGGATTGCCTGGGACGTCAAATGGAAGTAAACAGTTTTGCGGATTTAACAGACGTTATATTTAGTTAGAGTTACACAGCGTAATTGAACAATAATGAATGGAGGTGTGTTACTTACTAATGTGGTAAACTTATATTTTCTATTTATATCTCCTGCGTAATTATTTTCAAAACGTCGCCTGCATGAAATACTCTCTTCTGTTGGATTATTGTGTATCGCATTTGGTTCAATTCAATAATATCTTAAAATTAATTTTAAAGTAAGGCAGATGAATATAAAACAATGGTTTGATAAAATTATAATGAACCAAACTAGGAGTTTTATAACTGCATTTTAGCTCTGAAAGAAATATTGCCAGGAGCCGCTCGTTAAAAGTTTCGAAGGTAAATAAAAGTAAACCTACTTCGTTCTTTCAGTTTTTAATTGTAAACTTTGTGAATGACTTTGCTAATTCTTAATTATTTCGTCACACCTCAATAACTTAAATATATGACGAGTGGTACAGATTTCTCGGTACAAACATAAAATATTGGCTCTCGAATTTTAATTTAAAATAGCCTTGTAGATTGCTCTAACGCTTTTGGGGGTATAACTGGAATCTTCATTATATAATATTATAGGAAACACAAACTGTCATAACATAAGAATTAATAAGCGGTTTCTTGTTTTAGAAAACTACAATTTATATTTGTTTAGGTCTATATTTTTCCTCCCTTAAACCGTTTCTCCATTCCCACTTCTCAATCGATTTAATGACTTTTCCATTTTTGAATTTTGAATTTTCGGCACGCAGATCCTGAATCAGGTTTCTGTATTCCAATAACAACAGAAGAGATACCTTCCGACATATATACATGTACAATATGCTTCTAAAAATGATCTCTTATATCTTTCAGGGCTGGCGTAGAGAACACTACAACAAATATGAAAATGCTTATCTTCCTTTGAGTAGAAAAAGCTAGCAGAAAAAAATAGTAGACGCAAACATATATTTGATTGATGGCTGAATAGGATCTGCAATTTTCAAAATAAAGATTGTAAATTCATACCGAATTTAAGTTAAAGTTAAGTTTTAGTACAAGTTTCTTGTTTTTTTGAATGATTTCCTTAATGAGTAAACCCCCCTCCGAAGAATGTGTGGAGTTTAAAGAATACTTAAATTTAAAATAGTATTTTTTTTAAATTATTAGACAACAAACTGACGCTCTACAAAACCTTATTACGACCAATCTGGACTTACGGAGTAGAAATCTGGGGTGCCGCCAAGCCTACCAACATCCAACGAATCCAGTCCTTTCAATCCGAAAACCTCCGAATAATCGCAAATGCTCCCTATTACGTAACCAATTCCTCTATTCACCACGATTTTAATATTCCTTTTGTTCAGGATCTCATTTCTTCCCGCTTCAGCCTTTACCCCAGTAAACTGCCCTACCAACTTAATCCACTAGCACAGACCATGTCTTCCAGCTCCAACCCCTACAACCCTCCCTGTCGGCTCAAACGAAGATGGCCCCGCGACCTCCTGGAGACAGTCTGTAAATAATTTGAGAGTGGTGACACTGGTCACCTCCTCTCCTCATGTGACTTTCATTAATGTCATTTATTTTCTATTATACATTGTTATCAAATTACAAAATGTTATTATTTATTTTTAACAGAATGTAATATATAAATAAAGGTTATATACATAAAATATAACCGANAAAGGTTTTAAGTATATATATATAATATGTAATTATAAGTATTATGTTTATAAAATATAATAGTGTAAAATATAATTTACTGCTACTTAGTCCTTTAATATTGGTATGTAAAAACACTTATAAAGGAAAATATTAGCATTTAAACTTGGATAGTTAGAATCACTGACTTTAGTATATAAAGTATATAAACTAAATTCTGTATTTGAACTTTTCTGCATCAAACGTTGGCTTCTTGCCTAAAATCCGTTGGGTGTAATTAGAAGTTTATAGGAAAAAATAACTGATAATATCTTCTTTATTTTCAGCGTTTTAAAACAATCATCAAGCATAATAGATTTAAAATATAATATTCTAATATTTGTTTACTGTCACGTTATTACAAAAAAAAAAAAAAAAAAATGATTTGGAGGTTATTTAAGAAAGTAGCAAGGAAGTCTGTACTACAACTCTTCCCACCCTATCAGTCTAAGCCAACCTGTCATCATCCCCCTCCATTCAGCTTGTACTATCAAATTGTCATTTACTCTCTTATTCACGTCCATCCTTAATCAAGGATCAAATAAAATATATTTTTTTTTTTATACTGATCTTGTGTGACCGCTTTCTTCTTTTCCCGTCTATGGCGTAAAACATGAAAAATATGTCGTTATGTTTCTTCCTCAAAATGTATGAATAGGCAGGTAGTCTTTGTGGATAATAAATCGTAATAATTAATTCTTTGCTGATTGATGGGTGTTTATATTAATTATTTTCCTTCTAAAACATACCTCATGTCCATGTGTGATTGAATTAAAAATAATAAAACTTTTTTAAATATAACTTTCGCTTTAAAATATCTAAATTATTTTAATAAGCATCACTGGTTAGGGCACTGGACTCAGGCACCAAAAGTCCTACGTTCAATATTTACAGTCAACGATTCTTTGTTGTCGTTTTTTTTCCATTCTGTGCTTCTGTTTCACTAGGAGAAATAAAAACCATGCTGTCTAAACGTTGTGCTGAGTATGAGTACACATATTGTCTGGTGTACAATTTATTAAAGCATAAATTGTTTTCCTCCTAATCTTCATTTTATTATATTCTTCTAGAAAATTCAAAAGTATTAAATCACTGATTATTATTATTTCTCAATATCACTAAAAGATAGATAGAGAGAGAGGTAGAGATAGATAGAGAAAGAGAGAGAACGCGACTGTATGTGTGACTGTTTTGTGTGAATTGGCAGCTGCTATTAGAGTAGTGACGGTCTAAAAAAGAGGAATTTTGAGTGTGTGAGGGGTGAGCATACCGCCTTGCGGTAACCACCGTGCCTTAAAGTAAACTCTCTGTGCAGACTATCGAGAATGCCTTCACTTTCGGCAGAGAGAGTTATGTAACGGCCTCGAAACGCCAAAACATTCTCCAACTTCATTCATGTAGATATTTTCAAATGCGTTCAATCTGAGGGATAAGAACGGAAGTGTCATAGCTGGGAAGCGGATGTGACATGGCTTTTATGAGAGACGCGCAGTCGCGTACATGTCTCGCGAAGGAGGAAGGAAAGTAACAGTGAAAGGGTGCTTTTCACTCACTGCTCGGTAATCACTGTGAAATAATAACTGTCCAGCCTGTTCTCGCCAGTGTTCTCTGCTTCCTCTCTCTTAAGGGACCTGTTTTTCTCAGCCAAAAATCAGTTAATACTGTGGGATTCCTATTAATTTGGGGTTGATTAATTTAGTTTTTCTGGAGTTTGGAACTGTTATATATGCCGGTTGTAAAGCTCTACTTTATCACCCTTAATAAAAACCTCTTATTGTGTGGTATGAAGTTGTTTTCACGCTAATATTATAATGCAGATTTTAACATGATTTGGAAATACCAGAATTTATTTAGATCGTTAATATAATACAGCAAATCCATTAAATAACAAAAGAGAAAATGACAAGCAATGTCTAAATCCATTTTCACAAATCATAAATTTTTAGACAAACTACGTTAACTGAGATTTGAAATTTTAACTGTAATTTATTTATTTCAGGGAATAAATAAATTATTTACCATTTGCAGCTTTAATTGTATTATCGTTTTATATGGTTCAGTTGGTATGGTTCAGTGAAATTTCAAATTTACTAACCAATAGGGGAATAAAATGTTTCTGTTCAGGTCCTTTCCGCTGTCTTTTTTTTTNTTTCACAAGGAGCAAAATTTTCGGGGATCTCTTGCTCTTCGTCAGTAAGGAGTGAAGAGATACTGTACTATATATATATACGGTACTAATGTGCGTTCTGTCAGAGACCCGTTCTTGTCCCATGCACCCATGTATAAGCAAAGTATACGCCCTTGCCTATTTTCCCAGGAACAAGATTATTGGTACTGCTAATTTATGGATTAATTAATAATACTTTTATTTTTAGTTGGACTTATTTATTATTTTGATTAATGAGATTAATTATTATGATGTAATTAAGTGTCTATTATTATGATAATTAATACTAAATTATGTAATAATTATAAAGACTAATTATGTACTTCTCCTGCGTAATTAAATGGGAGTAGAGGATTGCCTGGTATGTCAAATGGGAGTAGGGGATTGCCTGGGATGTCAAATGGGAGTAGAGGATTGCCTGGAATGTCAAATGGGAGTAGAGGATTGCCTGGGATGTCAAATGGGAGTAGAGGATTGTCTAGGACGTCATATGGGAGTAGGGGATTGCCTGGGACGTCAAATGTCAGTAGGGGATTGCCTGGGACGTCAAATGGAAGTAAACAGTTTTGCGGATTTAACAGACGTTATATTTAGTTAGAGTTACACAGCGTAATTGAACAATAATGAATGGAGGTGTGTTACTTACTAATGTGGTAAACTTATATTTTCTATTTATAAGCCGAAATTATTTGTTTTCCTTAATTAAGTTTCGCATTATTCTCTGCTGTAAAGCACTTCTCTCTCTGCCCAGGATTTCGCTCGGACTCTGCAGCACGCTTCTCTTTCTGTTTATGGCTCTGTACTCCTCGCAAGTGCGTGCGCACTATATAACGTCTCCCGGGCAGGAGGTAAGGCGCAGAAGAATGGAGGAGTCGACTCGATCCTCTCGCTCCGAGTTCACACGGCTTCTGTTTCCAAGCTCCTGTGGAAGGCCATCAAGCCTTCCGAGGATTGCGCCACAGCTGACGTGTCTCCTCCCGCGCAACATTCCCACTAGAGTTATATACTCACATCGAAAACTATTTTCTTACGCGAGGATTTCGAGTCTTAAAGAAAGCATGCGGGAAACATCAGGTTTTTTTTTTAAATAATAAGAAATATTAATTTGCATAATTTGTAATATATTAATAATTTCATGAATATATGGAAAAGGTAGAAATTTCAAAGATGGTTATTAATATATTCATAAGTTAAATGTTTTTAAATACCTCTCTTAATAAATTTTGTTTTTATGTTTGCAACCATTTTTAAAATCTAGAGTCTTTATCATATGTGGGTAAAACGCATGAAAAATAAGTTATTACTGAATATAAAGCTTTCCTTTTTCACACCACACTTTTCCCAATCCACATTATTTATAACTCAATCATTTTATAGTGTGTTGGTACTTCGTCAGGAATCTCTCCCCGAGCAAGAAAATGAAAATTTCTTCCCCTTACTCAGGTCCAACGCTAAAATTGTTTACACATTGTTTTTATTATTATATAGGGGGGGGGGGGGAGATAGGTATGGTGTCTTTTACCTACGGCTAGGGGATGCGCTTTACTGATGTACCTCCCTCTAGCTTCCTGATGCACTGCCGTCCTGCAATGTCTCCTCTGGACAACATGTTCCACATCCCGGTGTTAAACTACAGGGCCAATCACTACAAAAACTCACTACAATAAATTTGTATTTGGAGATTCCAACCCTACATATTTCCCCCCTTCGCCTAAATCTCAGAATAAATGCTTTTGTTCGAGAACCTTCCCAATAAAAAATTACTACAAATCCATTCTTCTATTTTGTAAATAAACACAGGAGTAGATGAGAGTAAATGGTTATTGCAGGTTGGAGACTGGAAAACGGATTATGGGAGCAGAAGTTGGCTCAACAGTCCCGGATGTAGGAGTGGGCAAAGTGATTATATGCTTATAAATGTTACAGCATATAAACGCTAAAAGAATCTGTTTCTAATTATTTATATAATAATCTTACAGATTTATATCATGTTTAATAACTTTTCCGTGGCACTATGTATAAAGGTTATGTACGACAATTATGAATTTTAATCTCCCTCGAAGCCTTTTTCTAACTAATTTGATTTCTCTCAAAAGCGAAAAGAATTGATTTATATTTTTAATGTACAATTCCCAGATTTACACTCTTAAACTTTTTCCTGTTTGTAAAATTTTTATAGAATATAAATTTCAGACAATTTGATGATACACCTCTTATATTGTCTAATTTTGTATTGTATAACAATTTTTAGTGGAAGGGAACAGAATAAAAAATCTAACTGTCCCAGCCAGGACTCGAACCTCCGATCTCCTGCTATTAGGTGCATTTACCACTAATGCTACCGGGACAAGTTTGATAAGTTATTAAATTCCCCACACTAGTGTCGAGAGTCTAACCTCCGAGGCAGACGAATATATCGTCTTATGCTCGGAGGAGCTGACATTGTCAAGCTGTTTAAATGACTCTCGTTATTTACTTTTAAATTTTAATTTTATGAATATAATTTACGTGGGATTAAATACCACAAAAAATAATATTTATAAAATAACGATATATATTTTGACGATTTTTCAATTTAGTCTTTCTTTAAAAACCCTCACTTCCACGAGCGATTTCAACAGTATTCGTGCGGTTTTTATAATGGAGTTTGAACATTGGATCTGACTTATTTATTTGAAGAAAATTGCGGGCGCAAGAAGCTATGGATATTGGATGAACCTCGAAAGCTGTGAATCCAATGACCTCCATTAAATCTGGTGGCGGAGGAGGAGTGGACTATTTCAGGAGATATGGTATCTCTCTGAAGGAGATGGTGGCCATGACCCTGGTGCAGAAGAACCGTCAGACTGGTACTGATTCGGTCCAGTGGTCCGCCTCAGCGCGCCTTCCACTTCAACGTCGGACTCTTCACCTGGAGGCTATACTTGGCATGAGGCGTCTTTCCAGGCCATCGCCCGGGAGCCCTTTACATCCTCCCCCCAGAGTCTGCCGTGTACCCTCCTCTACAACAGTCTTCTCTCTTATCTTACCGTCCTCAAACATTATATATTAATATCGAGAAATAGGATAAATGACTATAGCAATAATACACGAGAAAAAAAACCGTTCCCATTTAGAACCATTCAATTCTTAGATAAAATAGATTTATTTAGGCCAAATATCTTAACAAATTCCATATTAAGTGTACCTCCTTGGATTACAACCCCACCAACATATAATATGTCACTTGTAAAATATCCAAAAAAAGAAACAATACCGGAGTATTACATAAATATCTTTAATAATATCAAAGAAAAATATTGTAATTCTACTTTCATATACACTGATGGATCAAAGAACTCAGATGGAGTAGGAGCGGCAATAATATGTGAAAATAGATACTATAAATTTTCCCTAATATCTCTTTGTTCAAATTTTACTGCTGAACTTATTGCTATACAGAAAGCTTTGAACATCATTTCACCAACAACAAATCGATTAACTGTTTGTACTGATTCCCTCGCGTCTCTTCTAGCAATAAAAAATGTTTTTACTGAAAACTCTTTGGTTATAGATATTCTAGGTAAAGTAGATGAACTAAGGAGACATTATATCAATGTAATTTTTTCTTGGATTCCGTGTCACATAGTCATACCGGAAAATACTGCAGTAGATAAACTTGCAAAAGAAGCAGTTCATGCCGGGATAAAAATAACAAAAATTCCGGCGAATGTTATCATTGCAGCAGTAAAAATTAGTATTCTAAATATGTGGCCTGACCAGTGGAGACAAATGGATTTAGGTGACAAGTTACGCTTAATCAAAGGTGAAGTAAAATCATGGAATAGTTCAAGGAGAGAGTCGAGACGTGAAAAAGTTATTCTGACCAGGTTGAGGATCGGACATACTTGAATTACCCATGGTTACCTAATGTCACGGGATCCTCCCACTATGTGCCAAATATGTGATGTGAGGCTAACAGTGAAGCACATCTTAATAGATTGCAGAGGTTTCCAACAGGAGAGAAACAAACTTGACCTACCAATAGACCTGACAGAACTACTTAAAAATAACTCGCAACACATAGCAAACTTATTTCTTTTTCTGAAAAATGTAAATATTCTAGATAAGATTAGTTTCATAGAAAACTAACACCATATTCAATAATATGATTTATTGTTAAATGTATTACAAATCTCTTGGCGGTGAACGGGGGTAGGGGTTTTGGCCGTCTCTTGGACAGGGATCTTGACTCAACAAACCTTACAATAAGACTGATATCATATATTACATTAAGTCACGCACTCATATACTAAGAACTGCTAAAAGAAAAATGGTGTAATGATATCATAGTATACTTAAGACTGACGATTAAAAGTATTTACAGTAGAATAATAATTTTAAAAAAAGATTAAAATTTCAAAGAGCTCTTGTCCTAATAATGATTTTTTCAATAATATAACTATAACAGAATGAATTATAAAAATTTGAAAAAATATCTATCTTGCATAACATTAAATTCTACAACGATCATAGACAATAGTATTTGAGGCAAAAATAACCCTCATTGGTTACCATGCCTTCAAATAAGAAAGAAAACAGTAATGTATAACTATATTTTTTGTTCGATAAATGTATTTTACGGTGGAGAAATTTTAAATGATATTTTTCTTTTCACAATTTTTAGATTTGTCCGGTAGATTAAGGGTAAAAAATACACGCTCACACTTAGAAATATAAAAATTTAAANAAAAAATGAAAAAAAAAAAAAAAAAAATCTTAAAATTTCAAAGAGCTATTGTCCTAGTAATTTTTTTTTTAATCAATAATATAACTATAATAAAATTAATTATAAAAATTTGAAAAAATATCTATCTTGCATAACATTAAATTCTACAACGATGATAGACAATAGTATTTGAGGCAATAATGTCCCTCAGGTGGCCTTCAAATAAGAAAAAAAAAATTATATATGTGTGTGTGTAACTTTGAAAAAGAAAAATGTGATCAACAAATAATTAAATTATCATACCGTCTATTATTCGTCTTCATTGTTTTCTGCAAACCATCTTCTGTTGGCGAGCGCTTTCGGACATTATCCATCCTCGTGGCCGAATACATGTGTTGTAGTGATAATAATAGTCTGTATATTCATTGGTAGGGATAATAACCCTTTAGATTATTTACCTAAATAATTAAATAGTTAAAAAACCCATCCTACAGAATCTGCATATTCCTCAGAAATACAGTTGATACAAATTTGTATTTTGACATTCCATGCTATTTAATATTCTGCACTTACAGAACATGTCTTTTATCTCACAAAAAATCTGTGTTGAGTTTCATTACTCTAAACTAAATATCGCACAAGAAAGTTCATGTAATCGCCGACTCATATTCGTCCCTTTTCGTTCAATGACTAACTCAGCTTTTTATTTAAAACTTAAAAGCAACATGCACAAATCCATTAGGGAAAACAAATAATTTGAACTTGTACAGAGTAAAATTAAAATTTACAGTACAGATAAACCCCCTCCCTTTGGTTAATTTCGCCCTGCAAGTCTTAAAATGTTTCTTTTAGCAATAAAAGGAATCTATGTTGAGTTTCATTACTAAACTATACTTTACAATTGGTACAACGAAAAAATATTTATACTTCTTTTGAGATTGCAGGTAATCTCTTATTCTCATTGGTACGAATTTGGGCAACAACGATTTTAGCCAATTAATGAGAGGGAATAGAATAAATTTTATTATATTCCCTCTCATTAATTGTTTAAAATTTACGTGGGATAAAAAACCACAACCAAATAAATATTTACAACGATTTTAGCCTTTGTTCATTTTGAATTTAGCAGTCATTTGCCGAATTTCATTGAGGAAGAGTAAAATCTGTGTCTTTCAGCGTTTACAGATATCTCTCTCTCTCTCTCTCTCTCTCTCTCTCTCTCTCTCTCTCTCACACACACACACACATTATTTAAGTGACTATCTTTTTTATTTTTATTTTAGTAAGTATAATTGGAAAATAACATCTAAAAAATTTGAAAAATCAGTCATTACAAGAATATTATACCTTCATTCCTTCCGTATTCAGTAATGAGAAGTCCGACAACCGAAACCTGCATAGTCTAAGCAGATTTTTCGTGCTCTTATGCGTCCATATAATGTATAATATGGTCCTATGCCTCCATATAATGTATGATATATGGTCCTATGCCTCCATATGATGTATAATATGCTCCTATGCCTCCATATAATGTATAGTATGGTCCTCCCATCTCTATTAAAGATGGACATAGATCTAAAGGTATTTGACATGGCTTACTCGTATTATTAGGATAGAGTTTTGGGATGATGAGGCTGCAAGGTGGATTGAGTTGACTCTAGACTGACCGGGAAGGAAATATCTGCAGGTGCAAAGGTTTTAAGTGCATCAGTGAGGAAGTGTTTTTTGAATGTCCTACTCACTTCACTATTCAGAAATTCATGCTGTTGAGTGCACCTACTATTAATATTTTAAGCGGAGGAAGGCGCAACGGACGTAATAAAAACATATAAGGATTGGAAAATTTATTTGATCTTTTTTTTCTATTTAATGAAGTATTATTTTAAAAGGGGTTTGCAGTTATTTTTCCTCAATTAAATTAAAATAACTTTCAAAGAAAATTTAGTTCCTTAGATTTTGCGAATCTTGCTTAGTTGATGTATTTTAAATCAAACAAATAAAAAGAACCAAGATAATTAAATATAAATATAAACAAGTAATGTAAACATTAAACATGCCCGTTTTACGTACTGAAGGGCCAAGACGATGAACAACTGAAATAAGTGTTTGAAAATATAATGAACTTAAAATTTTTTAAAACTATATTATATTGGCCTTAGCTAAGAAAATAAGAGTACTTACGCCTTACTGAAAGAAATATGGTGTAAGTTTATTCTATCCGAATTTGTTCATTGCAGTACTTGTTCTTGAGTTATTCATTTTATTACTATATGACAATTTTAGTTGTGAAAAATTATTGATTATATTCCAAGGGTGTTAAATTCTGAATCAGGTGGAGACATTCATTAACTTTTACAGTTTTTATACAATCACTTATATCCTTTATTTTTCATTAATCCTATATATTTCTTCTTGATTAAAATACATTTTTTCTCGCAATAACTGTATCAATCTTACTTGAAGATCAATCTCACTTCAGACTCTTTTCAGCATAGATTGGTGGCCACAACTTGGCTTTGATGAATTCAGCAATCTTTAGACTTATTTTTATTAGTTCTGAAGAAAATCAAATACTTTAATATTACATAATTAGAATTAGGTGTGACTGCGGAAGCGAAAGCTTGAGTAATTAAACACTGAAGCCCTGAGGCCTTACTTTATTTTAAAACAACGTCAATATCGATTCGAGGTTTACCTGAAAATTAAGATCATCAGATCTTAGTTACGATAATCAAGAAATATTCAATATTCATAAATTTTGATTCCGGCCTTCACCGTATGAAAATGTATTTTTGCCGAACTTTCACCCATCCTGTGATGTGCTAAATGGGAAATGATAGCCATGTGTTCATTAATGACAATGTGATGAAAATGTTATGATTTCTCCATTGAGCTCTGAAGAAGCCATCACATGATGTGTGAAACTTTTCTACATATTTAAGCGCGGAAGAAGTGTTTCTGGAGATCGTGGAAGCCTACATGAACGCAATATTCGGTCTTTTAATTCGTTGTATTATCTAATTCGTAATCTAAACTTTAAGGACAAAGTTTATTTTTAATTTAAAATTAAATAATTAATATTTAA